>CANXYI010620974.1:0-12762 GCA_948208565.1 Hura crepitans
AGCTTTGTTGGTTATGAAAGTAAGGGCTGAATACGATTCAATCAAATTAAAGCAACTAAAAATTAAAATTTATGAAAAATTATTAATTGAAATTAATCAAAATCAGAGGTGGACACGAAATTAAATATTGAGAAGGTAAAATTTCAACATTCATTTAATAATAACGAATTAAATAATATTAAAGGAAGCTAAAACAAAATTTATTAGTTATACAATTGTTAACAATATTAAAATAGAAAACTATAAATTACATTGTTAAAGTTAGCTTTTTCAAGCTATTTTATTTATTTATTTATTTCATCTTTGGACTTTTTCTACATTTTTTTGACACATTGGCTTGCTAATTTAGATAAACCACAAATGATAAGTAATCCTATATTATGAAAAAAAAAATATGTGAATTTAGATAAAATTAAAATATTTTAGAGATTATTTTAATGTCTCCAACAAAAAAGTAATCTTTTTTTTTAAATTGTAATATCCAAATATTTAATGCATTTTCATACATTTTATTCAAATAGAAGTGAATTTGATAAAGAAAAATGTATCTTTGCACTTATTAATAAATGGAATAAGTACGCATAATCGATAGGATCAATTCACTATCTTTTCAGTGATTTATATGGTAATTAATTTATTGTTCGAATTAATGAAGATAAATTAAAATTTCCCAAATGAATATGCAAACAATAAATAAATAAACTAAAATGTGGGGAATTTGTCAAAATAAATAAAAATTTCCCAAGTGAAAGTAAACTCTTATGCTATTTATTTATTTATTTTTGAATATGTTAATAGCATATGACATTTTTAGCAATAAATAACAAGTTTTTGGCCCATATTCTGCAGACTGAATTTAAATGGGCAAAGCCCACCCAAACCCAAAGGCAATATTCTAAGCTCACTTGCTTCCTTTCTTTTTTTTATTTATTTATTTTTTTAACTGTGTTGTAAGGTCGAGTTTTTTTTTTTAATGAAATTAAGGCTTAATTATGATTATTTAATTCTGTCTATTTAAAGAAAATGCAGCTTTTTCTTCTCAAGGGCTGCGCAAGAGCAAGAACACACCTTTGATTCCTTGGCTTTTGGTATATAAAATAAGTTTTTTTGACAAGTCTTAAAATTTTTTATATTTTCGAAATTTAATTATATTCTACTTCATAATTATAGTATTTAAATATATAAAAATTGAATAAATTAATTTTTGAGACTGATTAAAAGTCGGATATTATTCATGAATAAGACTAGTAATCTGTTAGATATTGAGAACATAAGTATCAATTTAGTAACTTAGAAGAAAATTCTTTGAAATACATCTAATCTAATTAGGAATTTCAATTGAAATAAAAAGAAAGTAAAATTTCATTTTAATCAAGAAATTAAAATATTAAAATATTAAAAAAAAAAGAAAGAAAACAAAGTTGAAATTCTTGCGCTGCTGTCAAGCTTCGTGAGAGTGTACATTCGTTTCAAAATTTAGATATTTTTTATTAAAGTTTTACGAATTTGATGCATAACTCTATTCGATTTTTTAAAAAAAAAATTCAAAAATCTTAATTATTTGAACTATAAATAATTCCGTTTGTAAATTTATATTTTATGCTCGAATTATAAATTCACTTGTCAAGGTATAAAAAGAAGAGAATTTTTGAAGCTAAATTAAAGGTTACCCACTTCATATCTTATAAATAAAAAGTAAAATAAATCATTGGATTAAATTGAGATATGAATTAATATTTATACGTTCATACTTTTAGGGGAAAAAAATATGAGAATAAGTAGCCACAGTTTATGTAAATTTTTTAATAAGGATGAAAAAATTATGCAATAGTACTTTTTTTCTTTTTTCACACTTGAATTTTTAAGGATTGAATTTCTTAAATTATGAAAAAAAAAATAAATTCTTAAATTACTATTTGTTTTCATTTTTCTTACGAGGGAGATATATAGTCTAAATGTCAAGAAAAAGAATCAAACCCGAGACCTCCCGCACGTTTAATTATTTTCATTTTAATCTTAGAACTCAATGCATACACATTCAAGAATTCCACTAGAAATTTCACGATATATAAAAAGTAAAATATATTAAATTTGCTATAAAATCACGTATCAAATAGTAAAAAAATAAATTTCAAATTAATTTATCATCAGAGAAACTAAAGATTATATACATACAAAGAACTAAATGTCGGATCTTAAAATTGTTTTATATATAATATTAATTTTATCATTGAAATATTTTCTTCCAAACAATTGAAATATGAGTTAACCTGAAATGCCAAATGTCAATAGTAACGAGATACACGAGAGCTAAAAAAAAGGGCAGCAGCGTAAAAATATCTCCAAAACATTTAAAACACTGCATATTTGTTTCTTAATAAAATATTTTTTACTTTCTAAAAATTAGTGCAAATATATCATATTTTATAATAGAAGTAGATATATTTTTAAATATAATATACTTTTATTATTATAAAAATGATAAATTTATATTAATTTTTAATGACATGGACATTTGTTGAAAAAAAATTAAGAGATTATTGGGTTCTATTTTAAAAAATTTAAAAATATTTGTACCCATTTATCAAAAAAAGAAAAAGAAAATTCTTATAAAATTTAGGTCTGTTCAATTAGTTGGTTCGATTCATAATAAAAAATCAAATTTTAAAAAATTTAAAATCGAACCAAAATTTTTATAAGAATCGAATCGAAAAAATCGATTTTTTATAAAACCGAACCGAAAAAATCGAATTAACTAAAATTATATATATATTTTATTTTTTAATATATAAAACCCCAAAAATAACGCTGTTTTATATCAAAATGACGTTGTTTTAATAAATTCGGTTGGTTCTATTCTTTCAATTTTTACCCTTCAAGAACTGAACCGAATCGATTAAACCGAAATTACTGTACAAAACCGAACAAAAAAATTGAGAACGGAAAAAACTGAACTAAATAGATTAAATTGTCAAATTTTCAATTCGATTTTTAATTTCAATTCGATTTTGCATAGCCTTAATAAAATTTTTCTTTTTTCTTTCTTTTTTAGAGATGCTTGTGAAACTTAATAAACAGTAAAGATCGCATGTGATAATATTGATACAGTTAACACGGTAATGTAATGTTATTATTATGTAATCAATTAATAAATTATTATTATATTAATAAAATTTCTCATTAATTTTATTGATCTGATAATGTTCAGACAAGAATTTTCTTAGTTGACACGGAAATCCATACACAATCTTTGTTTGCCGGACCAGACGAAATAATACTATAAAACGAGACCAGAATCCTCACGCGCAATCCAACGTCCAGTGAGGTTACGTGGCTAGGCGAACCTTGTTTTTGATTGGGCGGTATCATCACGCTCTAAAGTGAAAGTGGTGAAGAATTTGGAGGGAGCAGCAAAACTCATTTGATCTCAATCCTTAACGAATTTTTAGTTAAAGATCGGCCATATTTTAAGAAGAAAACAACAAAATGTGGTTATAAATCTCACTTTAGCGCGCCATTTACTCACATGTCAGAAAGAGTCTTCTTCTTTCACTTGATTCTCCTTTTTTTATTTTTTCAGAAAAAGAAAGTAAACATTTTTCAGCCACTTTTCTTTCATTCTTGTCTGCCAAGCATCAACTGTTAGCTTTTTACTATTCTCGCATTTGGATTCTACAATACTTTTGAGATTTTTGATTTTATTTTTTTCCCCAATTATAAAAGATTCAAACTTTAAAAGAATAGTAATTGGAAAATTATGAAATATCTATCAATTATAGGAATTCTTAGTTATTTTATTGAGTTCATCCATAAACTTTTGAAGGCATAAAGTACAGTGGAGTAATCATGCATTTTTTATGATTTCTTTCAATTATAGCAATTCTTTGTTATTTTATTGAGTTCACCCATGAGCTTTTTTGAGGCATAAAGTACAATGGAGTTATCATGGCAATTTTTTATGATTTCTTTTTACTATTAATATTGGAGAACTATGGTGGTGGGGCTATCTGAATTAGAAGGATCTAACACTTGTAGGTACTGTAAAAGTTAGCACCGGAGGAAAATGGGAGTCTTCGGATTAGGCAAAATTTCGAGTTCCTATCCACGTGTGTCCTACGCAGTTCACATCTTTTCTCTCTTGTAGGTTTTGGGTGAGCTCTCCTCTCTCCTGGAATTCCAACGTCTTTAGGGAATCTATCTTTTTAACACATATATCTTCTGATTCCAGCTCCACTCAACTTTTGTTTTTTTTATTTTTGGGGGGTTGATTTTGTCTCAATACTTTCTCTTCTCTCTACTCTTTCTTCTGTTAATTTTATTTTCTTTTCAGTGATGTCATGTTCTCTCCTCGTTGGCACCTGAATTTCAGGTACAAGTTTGGTTTTTTTGAAGTTGGCTAACTGTGGGTATTTGTAAAGTTGAGGTAATCTCGTATATGAAGTTTGAATTTTGTGAATGGTGGGTTGCTTCTGGGTGCTTGAAACTTGAAAGTTTGTGGTTTCCTCAGTAGTCCTTCATGCTCTTGAGTTGTTTGTTAATAGTTTTCAATCAGAAAGATATTTGCTTTTTCTTGAAGAGAGTCGATCTTCAGTAGTATTAAGATTTCGAATTCTGCATCAACTGGCTGCTTTTGCTATCAGGGTAGGCCTGATTTATTTTTTTTGGTGGTTAAATTGGTAGAAAATTTATTCCTTTCGAAGATCATTCATCTTTGAATAGTTCTTGAAAGGAGCGAATTCTTCACAAATTAACTGATTTTGGTACATAGGTGGGCAATTTACCCAAAATGCTTATTAATATTACTCAGCGAAGTTGTGTTTCCTTGACGAGGAATTTGAATTGGCGATTTGAGTAGGCATTTTCTTTTATGGTTGATTTTGCCTCGAAAGGAGTGGTATCTCATTCTGAATTTTCTGAAAGAACAAGTTCTCCTGCCTGGAATTTCGTGAAGAAAGAGAACACAAGGATGAGAGGTCTAAAAGATGAGGACAAAGTAATGAGTCCTATGTTTCCTAGGCTTCACGTTAATGATACAGAGAAAGGGGGGCCAAGAGCACCTCCAAGGAACAAGATGGCTCTCTATGAACAGCTCAGTATCCCTTCTCAAAGGTTGGGCTCTGGATCGGCATTTATGATGCCTCCACCACGAAACCATGAAAGCACCTTGGCTTCTTCAATGTCCTCCAGCCATGTGAGTTGTAAATTATTATTATTGTTATTACTATTTTCATGGATGATTTTTTTTCCCTCTCTGTCCCTTATAATTATCTTGTTAGTGTATAAGGAATTAACGTGCCCTTTGTTTGATCTCTTGATTAGCTTATTGGCAATGACAATCTATTGGAATAATGAGTAATTTTGAATGTGGAGTATATTCGATATAATGACGGGCAGTGTATCATGGGCTTGTCTCTTTGAGCAATACCTGTAACTACTAGTGAGTTTGTTATATATCCTTCTATCTGCCCTTCTGAAGTTGGCATTGTAGACTTTGTTTTGATCTTTGAGTAATATTTAATCCCTTTTGTTTTGTATTTGCTTGTGGACTTCATGGAAGAAGTCTGATGGCGCCTTAACCTTTTATTTTAACTTGATACAAACTTCAATTTACATTTTTGTAATTATTCCAACATCTATTGAATCCATTACAACATTTTGTATAACATTTGGACACTTCTTGCATAAATCACTTATTTCACTTTTTCTCTCTCTTCATCTTATTAATGTTTTGAATTAAATGAGACAAAGTGAAAGGAAAGAGTTATATTATAATGTCTAAGAAGTGGATGTCTGATTAATAGAAGTTTGGATGTGTGATGGGTTTGAAAAAAAGCTCAGGGAGACGCTGTATTTTTTCCTAAAAGTTCAGGGTCAAAAGCCTGTCTGAGGCCGTTTGTTGAATGTCTCCTTACTTTAGGTGGTTGGGTATTCTGAATTTTATTTAGGTTTTATGGCCTATATCCTTATTTTCTTTCACTGTGGGGTGGGATTCAACTGTCCATTTAGTTTTTCCGTTTTTCAGTTAATAGGGCAAATGGCTCTATGCTTTTGTGTAATATGAATTTCTACATCCTTTTGTTTTCTATTAATTTAGGATTCAAGTGATTGATATTCACAGGCTGGCGGCTTTGAAAGAAGTGTTTTTATCCCATTTGGAAACTCTCCAGCACCTTCACGCTCTGAGAATTCTTTTACTCAGTGCTCCGGTGGAGTTGATCGAAGCACTAAGATGGTAAGTCATGAATGGAAATCCATAAATTCCACAGACGATCAAAGTTTGAATTCCACACAGCCATTATCATCAACTGCTAAACGCAATTTGTCTCAATCAAACAATTCCAACTTCAAAAATTTCTCACCTAAGAAGCCTGGAGATGCAAATGATTTACGAGTTCCTAGTTCTGTCCAGTCAGGAGCCATGCTGCATTGTAGCAGCAGTCACCACAGCAAAGATCGTGAAAATCAACCTTGCTGGAATTTAAGCTTCTCAATGCAGTTTAGAAATGTTTCTGAAAAGCAAAAGAATGGAATTGGGATTATAGATCTAAAGGCAAGAGAATCTTTAAAGAACCAAACTGAAGAGAATGGAAAGGTGTCCAATGCTTGTCAGGATCCCTCAAGTAAAACTTCAGCAGACGCATCATTCAGTCCATCAGGCAAAGTTAAAAGTACTGAATATTTGAAGCAAGCGCACCCATCTTCCAATCAGGAATACAGAAGTTCAGTTGAGTTATTAAAAAGCTTGCATGGTATGAATGCACGATTAGACCGAGATTTTGTTACAGTGCAGGAAAAAGCAGCCCATAAAGATAAGTTTTTGGTGGAATCTGCTGGGGGCATGTGTAAGGAAAATGCTTCCAAGGTAACAAATGAGTCATGTTCTAAGTTATCTCTTAGAGTTGACAACAAAAGTCATAATGTGCTTGAGACTGGCAGCAAAAACCACAAAGACAGAAAACTTGGATCTCTGAGAATGGATGGTCAGAGACATGATTTATCAGAAACCTCCATGGTGGACTGTTTATCTGCTTTAAATATAACTCCTGATGATGTTGTGAGAGCAATAGGCGAGAAACAATTTTGGAAAGCAAGAAAAGCTATTGTTGAGTAAGTAACTCATCTACTAGTTACTATTTACATAATTGCAGGGTATCAACATTAAATTTGTGGAATTTTGTTTTGCCGGCTAAAGCTCTTCTGCCTTTTGATATTCAAGAGACAATTTTCCCTTTATTGTAGTTATCCACCTTGTTGCTCTGATTAATTCAGTGCTTTTTGGACTTCAAGCAGTCTTTAGTCAATTCCATGGAGTATAAGTTCTAGAAAACTTTCGCACTCTATCCCAACATCATTACTTACTTTCTTGGATTTTTCATCAAGTTTGAACTGTTGTACCTCACTGGTTGTCTTTTCATTAATTCCAGTTGGCGAATTAGGTCAGAATGAGACCATAAACTGTGCCTTCCTTGCATGCATAAACTACATAAACTTAAAGTTAATGCTTGTATCTGTAAGTTGTCTTGCTATCATGTGTTAGCCCCTGCTTGGTTTCATAAATGTCATGAATCAGAACGAGTATAAGATGAGAAGGAAACTGCTAAATAGAAAACCTTATTAGAATGGGAAAATGCTGGTGGATATTATGACAAAGAAGGGGTTAGAAAAGAATATATAACAACTCAGTTCAGTACTACATTAAGAAACTTAAAACCAACCTTGAAACTGAGGTGTTGAAGCTAGATGGGCTAATAGATCATAAAGGGGCATTCAACCTTATAAGCAGGCCACATGGAATTTATGTCAAGAAAGGGGCCAAGGAAAGTTGACAATTAGAAAGGATCAATTTCCATGTACTGCACTTTGGTATCTTTTTAACAGGCAGGTCTTTAAAAACTGCTTCAAGTGTAGTATCTTTGAAATTGTGCACTTTCGTTGCCCATTATCTCTTCTTTCACCCTCATCCAAAATTGTGCCTCTTTCAGCACAAGCAGGCCTTTGAAAAAGATATTAGTAGGGTATGGGTGCATGAGTATTTATATGGTACAATCAACTCATGATCTCTCTTTAATCTTACAGGCCAGAGTTCTCTTGGTCTCATTTTAAATTATGCAAGACATCAGAAAATTCTGCATCCTGCTTAGAGCACCTAATTTTCCAGTTATGATTTGGAATTGTGTAGGCTGATAATCATCTTGGATCCCAATTTCTCTCTAAATTGGGTATTAGTATATGAGAATCTGAAAAGTGGATCTTCTATGGTAATGTTTGCCAAATAATTGTGTATTTAACAACCTTATACAAGAAGGAAAAGTGAATTGATAATGCTTCTGTCTATATTGATGCCAGGTCATTCAGTTTATTAAGCAAAATTTGTTTTTCTTCAATTGTTATATGAACTGAGCTACAAGAAATCCAGTTTTCTTGATTATTGGTTTTGAATTTGGCATTTACACTCCAGAATTATGCATTGTGAGTTTTCAATGTAAAGCTCCTCTTCAGAATTACTATCCACTGATTATTTATAGCATTTATCATGATGAATTTTTGACTTTTCCCTTCACTTCCCAAAGCAATAATTCAAATGTAGGATAGGAAAAAAGGTGATGCTTAATCCTGTATTAGTTTTATTTGAGTCTTTTTATAAGATGCATTCACTCCTCCATTTGACAGTACCATGTTTGACCCTAATTTTTTTTTGCGTCTGTTTTCAGTCAACAAAGAACATTCAGAGTGCAAGTATTTGAATTACATAGGCTTTTGAAGGTATGGTAGCAATTACCTGATCAAGGGCTATGCGTTTTCTACTTTGAGATATGCATGTGATTTCTTTTCTTGATTTCTTGAATCTCTATGGAAAGAACACCTACTGTATGATGTTGATTTGGAACAGGTACAAAAATTGATTGCTGAATCATCAGATCTATTGCTTGCTGATAGCATCTATTTAAGAAAACCATTATTGCAATCATCCCCAGTGAAGAAGGTTCCATCTGTGTGTGCCAGAGAACAACCACCATCTATTGTTAAACAAAAAGACAATTCTCAAAAGCCACCCGGTAGCTCTGCATTCACTGATGAACATGCAGTTAAGAAGCTTCCCCTTCCTTCTATCCACATTGAAACTGATAGGGGACTTCTTACACAGCAATCAAATCTCGAATCTCATCCAGGAAGTGCATTTCCAGCCGCCATTGCTAACAATACTACGACATCTCCATGGTGTTTCCCTGCACCTGGCAATCAGTGGCTAGTTCCAGTCATGTCCCCTTCCGAAGGCCTTGTTTACAAGCCCTACACAGGGCCAGGTCCTCCACATTCAGGATATATGGCACCGATTTACGCCAACTGCCATCCTCCAAGTTTAACTGCTGGGGGTGGGGACTTCTTGAATGCAGCTTATGGAGTTCCAGCTTCTCACCAAGGGATTGGAATCCTTCCCGGTACCACTCCATTTGGGCAGACATACTTTCCACTGTGTGGCATGCCGATCATGAGTCAGTCCGTTTCAGGATCAGCAGTTGATCAGGTGAGCCCATTTGCTGGACCTCACTCGAAAAATAATAGCCAACTATCAGTTGGAGATGTTAACTTCACCTTCCCGCACCAGAACTCATGTAACATGTCGAGCCAGATGAGTCATGCGATCTCATGTTGTGTGGGAAAAGTTCAAGCATCAAAGGGAAGTGAAATACATGGAAGCACAGCAAGTAGTCCCCCTCAAGGGCCTAAAGGACAGGCACTTTCTCTTTTTCCTACAGAACCAACAGCTCAGGCATCAGAACCGAATGCTCAAAGTAACGAGCAGCAGGCGCGGGTGATTAAGGTTGTCCCCCACAACCCTCGACTAGCAACCGAATCAGCAGCCCGGATTTTTCAGTCCATACAAGAAGAAAGAAAACAGTGTGGTTAGTTTGTTGGAATTGCATCCAGCTAGAAGAAGTGATGAAAAAATGCCAGTCTAATGAAATATACTTTTGTATTTGTAGCTGTATAATAAATACATTCAACAGTATGTAAATACATTTTGATTAATGAAAATAGTGCTACCCTAAAGCATCCAAATTTCAGGAAAATTTCCCTGTAATGGTAATAATATCCACCACTTCATCCTCACAACTCTTTATCTGGATCCATTGATAAGAAACTACATTTTAAAACCGTTTCAACATCTTTCCATAATTCAAACTCATATTTGGATTATGAATTTTCAAATACATGCAAAACTGAACCGAAATCGATAGTTATTTCGGTCTGTCGATTCAATTGTTTTTTAAAAATTGATTTATTCGATTTAGTTATTGGACTTTAAGAAAGCAAATTGATTGAATTTTTAAAATAATATCGTTTTAATGTTTTTATATATAAAATATATAAAAAGTTCAGTTTATTCGATTTGGTTTGTTAAAAAATTCTATCAATTTAGTTATTTTTATGAAAGTTCAATCCATTCGATTTGATTGATTTTTGGACAAAATGGACCGAATTATTTTTAGTTAGTTCTAATTGCTTGGTAGTGAATATACAGAAACTCCTTAAAAAAATATGGAAAAATGTTAATAGCAAAAATATCCAAACTCTACAGTGTTATGATGATTCTCACCAGCCATTGCAGATATAATTTTCCTTTTATTTTATGTCTTTTCAATTTGTAATTATGTTTTAGGCTCTCTATTGCAATGATATAATAGAAAGGTATGTATACTTGTAGCCGAAGCCTAGAATTCAAAAAAACATTTTATAAAAATTACGAGTAGATAGATTACAATCCTCAGAAATCTCATTTCTTATATCAAAATAGGACGTTGGAATTTACATAACCATTTATATTAGCTTTCTATTTAAGCCAGATTTACATTCTATCTGTTTCTTTTCTTCCAATTTTCAGTTGAATTCTTTTTTTGTTTTAAAGAAATACAGCTAAATGTGTCAAGCAAAACGTATCTACATTTATATTTACACAGGCCAAGCGAATACAAATAATAAGAAACAGAAATACCCTTTGGAACTGTTACAGAATATTACATTACAGAATATTAGTTTTTCTAATTAGGAGATCTGATTTTCTTTAACAGATTTTTTGGGATGTAATTAGAGATTTGATTAGGATTTATTTCTTTCCTTTTGTAGCCTATAAAATTTGTATATATATGTATACTCTTCATCAAATATACATACAGAAAATATTCTTTAAAGTTGTATTTTGTTACATGGTATCAGAGCACTAGGTTCATAAATTTTTTTTTTCTTGTGTCTATTTTTTTTTCCCGAGAATACTGTTCCTCTTTTGAATCATCGGGATTGGTGATTATTCCACCTCACAGCCACCCTAGAAAGTCTCTCCGTCCGATTTTCAGTCAACCATCCAAGAACGGCGATCAGATTGTCCGCGAGTGGGCCTCACGTGCCGGCGAAGCTACCTATCTTGTTCCTCACGCGCCGGCGAGTGGGAGCGCGTGGAGCCTCCGATGAAGCTCCGATTTTTCCTTTAACGTCGACCGGTGTTTTCTGACCCTACTGCAGTGTCAGTCAACTGATCAGATAAGGCTTATTTTATTTTTCGGTACTATTTTTGACGTCTTTCTTGCGTTGATTGCTGCTGTTTGATTCCCGTTTCATTGGTATTTGAGTTGGTCGTCTCGCTGCTGTTGTCTATTATTTGCGGATTTTTGGGCATCTTTTATCATGGATGAGAATAAGGTCATTGTTAGTGATATTGTACCGGTTATGTCTAAAATCACTGAACAAAAGTTAAATGGGTCTAATTACCTAGAATGGAGTAACACTGTTAAACTCTATCTTCGAAGTATGGATAAGGGTGATCATTTAACTGGTGAACCACCTATTGATAGAACCAAATAAGTATGGTTGCGAGATAATGCACGGTTACTATTACAAATTCGAAATTCATTTGAGTCTGATGTATTTGGTCTAATCTCTTATTGTGAACTAGTTAAAGAATTAATGGACTACTTGGCTTTCCTTTATTCTGGCAAAAGGAATGTAAGTCGTATTTATGATGTTTGCGAAGCTTTTTATCGGGCTGACGAAGAAGATAGATCACTTACCACTTATTTTATGGAGTTTAAGAAGATATATGCAAAACGCAATGCACTTTTGCCATTTAGCACTGATATTAGAGAACAACAAGCTTAGAGAGAAAAAATGGATATCGTGAGTTTTTTGGCCGGTCTTCTTGCTGAATATGAGACTGCCAAATATCAGATTCTCTCTAGTTTTGAGATTTCTGTTCTTGAAGAAGTTTTCAGTAGGGTATTGCGTACAGAACATACTTCTTCACTTCAATAAAATAGTGGTCTAATTGTCAGAGATACTGGAAAGAAGAATGGGAATGGAAAAGGAGGACCAAAACCTACCGATAATCAACGAGGTTGTATGTTATTATTGCAAAGAGCCAGGCCATACAAAGAGGTACTGTAAGAAGTCGCAGAATCGTAACCAAAGGGCTCAAGCTGCCAATGTTGCTACCTCTAGTTAAACATCGGAGAAAGGCATTACCATTTCAATAGAAGAATATACTAAATATCAGGAGGCCTTAAAAAATTTTTCTCCAGTTACTGCCATTGCTGAAACAGGTAATACATGTCTTATCTCCTTTACCAACAAATGGGTCATTGATTCTGGTGCTACAGATCATATGACAGGTAATCTTAATACCTTTTTTACCTTCCACTCTCATAAAGCACCTTCGTTTGTTACTATAGTTGATGGGACAACTTACAACATTATGGGGTCTGGGACTAT
>CANXYI010621006.1:0-11695 GCA_948208565.1 Hura crepitans
AACTACATTTTCCACCATTTCCATACAAGACTTCTACACCTATCACACTTGAAATTCAAGGTCCATGCTTTAAATGCCTTAAATTCACATACCTCACAACCAAAGGAGATTCTTAACTTTAAGCGTAAAAGAGGCCAAGGCATACCTCAACTCCTCTTTACTTCCCTTCATGCCATCCTCTCTTTAAAATTCTTTAAAAAATCATACAAGTCCCCAAATCAAATTCCAAGCATATAAGCATTCTTAGAATCACTAAATCTTTTAAGAAATAAATCAAAAAAGGGTTGAATTACTTACACACAAAAACTTGCCCTTTTAGCCCCCTTTGATGTACACTTGCTACACCTTGAATTTTCTTGAATTTTAGGGACACATATGGCCTCTAATGCCTTCACAAATCAATTCACAACACAATTAAAGGATTTTTGGTTGTAATTAGCAAGAGAGAAGCTTGCAAAAGGAGTGAAAATGGTGGATACTAGCTAAAAATGGTGTCAAGACAAAGGAAGGGGAAAAGGAGAGGGTGAGAGGGGTAGTTATTGGGTAAGGCCATATGGCCACTTAAGTGTCACAAAGGGTTTATATAGTGGGTGAGGTGGCAAGGGTAGGGCCACATGCCCCCCGAGTATCTCGAAATTGCTTAGTTTTGGTAGAAACTTCAAGGAATTTTTAAAAATCACTCAAACCTCTAAAAATCATTGCATTTTGTTTTAAAAATCCTCAGTTTTTCCCATTTAGAGGTTTGTCAAATTTCACTAGCCAAATTCCATTGGCCAAATTCCACCACCAGGTCAATTAACCAACTACCTCAATTTACATGTAAAACTTTAAAATTAAGAAAATTTACAAACAATGTCAAAATTTAAAAAGTATTTCCCCAATGGACTCAGGGGAATTTTTAAACTTCAGGGTATAGCATTTTTAGGTCTGTTCAAGCACATCTTAGGTTATTCCTGACTTGACTCCATTTAAGCCTACGGCCAACTAGGTTATAGCCTAAAATAATTTATTGGTTTTGCTAAATCTTTAAATTAAGTCTATTTCATCATTTTAAGGCCCCTTAAAGTTTCATGATTAGTACCCTTACCTCGATCCTCATGAAGGTGACCCAGCACTCTGAGAAATCTTTTCAACCTTAGTGGTACTATTCATGGAGCCTTGACCTACGGGTATTACAATTCTTCCCCTTGTAAGAAATTTCATCCTCAAAATTACCTGGAGTGAATTAGTGTGGATACTGAGCCATCATCTACTTTCTAGGCTCCCATGTAGCTTCTTTTACATTGTAATGCCGCTAGAGGACTTTAACCAAAGGAATGTCTTTATGCCTTAACTGTTTTACCTCTACGGCTTGTATATGTATTAGTTCTTCTTTGTAGCTCAAGTCTGGCTGTATTTCAACATTTGTTGTTGGAACTACATGGGAGGGATCTAATATATATCACCTTAGCATTGAGACATGAAACACATCATGAATCTATGACAATTTAAATGGCTAGGCTAGCCTGTATGCTAGAGGTCCCACTCTTTCTATGATTTTATATGGTCCCATGATTCTGGGGCTCTACTTCCCCTTTTTCCCAAATCTAAGGACTTTCTTCCATAGAGACACCTTTAAGAATACTTTCTCACTAATAGCATATTCAATATCCCTCCACTTTATATAAGCATAAGATTTCTACCTATTAGCTGTAACTTTTAATCTTTCTCTGATAACATTAACCTTTTCCTCTACAACCCTAATCAAATCAACTCCCAAGATTTTGTTATCCCCAATCTCACTCCAACACAAAAGAATTCTACGCTTTCTACCATATAGTGCTTCATATAAGACCATGCTCAAAACTAGTTTAATAGTTGTTATTGTAGGCAAACTCAGCTAGAGACGAATATTGATCCTAATTACATTTAAATTCAATGGCATAGCTACGCAACATATCCTCAAGCACTTGTATCACCCCTTCTGATTGTCTTTATGTCTGAGGGTGAAAGGCTATACTGTAGGTTAATTTAGTGCCTAAGCCTTTATGAAACTTCTTCCAAAACTTGAAAGTGAATTAAGGATCTCTATTAGAAATGATTGCCATCATTACACCATAAAGTTTGACAATCTCATTAATGTATAGTTTAGCCACCTTTTCCAGTGAGTAGTCCATTCTAATAGGGATAAAGTGAGCTCTCTTAGTTAGCCTGTCAATAATCACCCACACAACATCACATTTGCCTCTGGTCATAGGCAATCCCATTATAAAGTCTATTGTCACCTTTTCCCACTTCTATTTTGGTATTGCTATAAGATGCAATAATCTAGAAGGAACCTGATGTTTAGCCTTTTACTAGCTAGCATGTTAGACATCTAACAACATACTCTGCCATATCTCTCTTCATACTTGACCACCAATATTGAGGCTTCAGGTCCAAATATATCTTAGTACTAATAGGGTGCATAAAATAAGGAGCTTCATGTGCCTCCTTTAATATCTATAACCTTAGATCATCTGTATCAGGTGCACACAACCTGTCTTAATAATATAGACATCTATCCTCACTCAAGTCAAATCCTAGTGCCTTCCTCTCTTAGACTTTACTTACAAACTACATTAGTGACTCATCTCTACCCTATGCCTTTTTTATCTACTGTCTGAAATCTGGTTTAATCTGTAACTCAGCTAATATTGCATTCCCCTTGGTGTATTACACTATAGCATTCATAGCTCTCAAAGTCACTATGAATTTCCCATTCAAAGCATCTGCCACCACATTAGCTTTCTTTGGGTGGTAATCTATTAAGCAGTCATAATCCTTAATCAGCTCTAACCATCTTCTCTTCCTTAAGTTTAATTCTTTCTAATTTAAGAGGTATTTTAGACTCTTGTGGTCCGTGTAGATGTAACATTTCTCACTATACAAGTAGTTCCTTAAAATTTTCAAAGCAAATACAACGACAACTAGCTCCAAGTCATGAGTAGGATAATTCTTCTCATATGGTTTTAATTGTCTTGAAACATAGGCTATTACCTTTCCTTCTTGTATCAACACACAACCCAAGCCATTAAGTGAGGCATTATTGTACACTACATAGTCCTTACCCTATTCAAGTTGAACTAGGATAGGAGCTTCTGTCAGCATCTTTTTTAGCTTCTCAAAATTGGATTGACATTTGTCATCCCACTCAAATTTCACATTCTTCCTTACCATTTTGGTCAAAGGGACTACAATCAAGGAAAATCCCTTGACAAACCTCGTATAGTACCTATGTAATCTTAGGAAACTCTATATCTCTATCACATTCCTTAAAGGTTCCCACTCTAACACTTCATTGACCTTACTAGGGTTTACTCTAATGCCTTCTGTTCAGACTATGTGTCCTAAAAAAGCTACTTCAGTCATCTAGAATTCACACTTACTTAGCTTAGCATACAGTTACTTCTTATTTAAAGTCTATAATACAACCTTGAGATGTTATTCATGTTCCTCCCTGGTCTTAGAGTATACTAGAATATTATCAATGTATACTACCACAAACTGATGTAGGTAAGATTGAAATATTATGTTCATTAAGTCTATGAAGGCTGTTAGGGCATTTATGAGACCAAATGGCATCACTAAGAACTCATAATGCTCATATTTGGTTCTGAATGCAGTCTTAGGAATATCAGCTTCCTTGGCTCTCAGTTGATGATATCTAGACCTTAAGTCAATCTTGAAAAATACACTCATACCTTTTAACTAATCAAAGAGGTCATCTGTTTTGGGCAATAGATACTTGTTTTTCACTATTACCTTATTCATGTGTCTGTAATCAATACACAGTCGAAGTGAGCCATCTTTCTTCTTTACAAACAACACAGGTGGTCCTTAAGGTGAAACACTAGGTTTGATGAAACCTTTATCTAATAGTTCTTGTAATTGCACCTTCAATTCTTTCAGTTCAATTGGTGCTATTCAGTAAGGAGTAATAGAAATAGGAGTTATACTAGGATACACCTCAATTTCAAAATCAAGCTCTTATTGTAGAGGCAAACTTGGATACTCTTTAGAAAACTCAAACACTATTAGAATCTATTCAAGCATTAAGGTGGCAACATCAGTGTCAATGGTATGTGCTAAGTAAGCTTTATAGCCTTTTCAGATAAGTTTTTATGTTGTAACAGTTGAGATGAGGCTATTTACATAGTTTCTCTCACCCATAACTATCACTATCTGTCCCTCTATAGTCCGAAGGGTTAGCCTTTTATGTTTGTAATCAACTATAGCTTGATGCTTAGACAACCAATTTATTCCCAAAATCACATTAAACTCATAAAAAATTAATTCAATCAAATCCATAGGAAAACAGACTTTCTTAGATCATTAAATGACATTGTCTATATACCTTGTTCACATTCACACTCTGTCCTCTAGGATTACTGACTTGTATATCTATGTTCACATGCTCAGATTTTAGTCCTCTATCATGTGCCAATGTGGTGTATACATATGAATATATTGATACTAGATCTACCATAGCCAAAACTGGAACATTAAATAAATAAAAAGTACCAGTTATAATGTCTGGTGTTGCTATCTCTTTTCTAGCTCTAACAACATACTATCTAACTGGGGGCATGTGCTTCTAATGTAGTCCTTTGACTAGGACTAGGTTGATCCCCTCAACCTTACCTCTCACCTCTATTCTGAAGTGCAACTGTGGATGCCTGAGTATGAGCATCCTCAGGATATCTCTGAGGAAACTCTCTCTGATAGTGGTTATTGGCACCACAAGTAGAGCACTCTCCCATTTTACCTGACTTACACTCCCTCAGTGCCTCTTGTGATAAGTATTACAAGTTGGGTTCCATTTCTATTATCTGATGGACTAGGAGTACTAGTAGCTTTAGGAGGTAGTCAAGGTCTAGCTATAGAAGCTTGCCCAAATCTCTGAGATTATGTCTATCTCTGTGCTTGGTGCACTGACTGGGACTGAGATGGTACTTTTCTTCTTCTCTTACTATCACTTGGGGCTGCACTGGATTGCCCTACAGTAAATTATCTCTTTCTCTAGAAGATGTCTCTTTTCCTCTACCATCTCCTCAATGTCATAGGTAGATGCCACTAACACATCAAAGTCTGTTACCTTTGAGTTTGTTATATATATCCTCAACTCCATATTTAACCATTTCATAAATCTTTTACACTTTTCCTCTTTATTAGGAATGAACTTCTCTATATATCTAATTAATTGGGTAAAATCCTTCTCATATTTAGCCATTGTCCTCCTGCCTTATTTCAAATCTAGAAACTCCTGCCACCTCTTATTCTTGTAGGACTTAAGGATACACCTATTTTTGAACTCTATCAAGAAAAACTCCTGAGTGAGATCTCTCATTGCCTTCCTCTTCCTAATAATATCCCACTAATGGTATGCTTCTTTTTGTAAGAGGGAAGTTATATGCTTTAGACTATCTTCTTTTGAACCCTCTAGCTATTCCAAAATCCTAAAAGTCCTCTTTAACTAGTACACTACTCATGCTAAATCATCTTCCTTCATACCCAAAAAAATCCATAGCTCTCACCTTTTTAAGTCTCTCTAATGGTGTCTTCTATACAAGAGCTGGTGGTGCTAGAGGTACTGGAGATAGTGGAGGAGGTAGAGGTCAAACAACAACTGTAAAGGTATGTCTCAACAAATTAACTATCTACTTTAACAAAGCTAGAGATGCTTTTACCTATGGCTATGCATAGGGTTGTGGCCTATATGCAGCATCACTAGGCTCAAGAGTAGCTATATAATGTACTCCCTGTATTGTAGTAGGAGCACAACTGGCTGCTTTTTCTGCTCTCTCCTCTAGAGGTCAACGATCTTAAATTACTACAGAAATTACAAAACTTATTAGCTTCTGTGTAGTGTAGCATAGCAGCTTAACTAATACTAGACTCTAGCACTCATGTAAACTACCTAGCAACATTAAACCTAGGCTCTGATACCACCAAATGTGACACCCCCTACTAGATTTCAAAAGAAACCCGATAGACGATGCAACTTCCTATCAAGTCACCCATCCTAGAATTTCTCTAGAGATAATCTCCTTAACACTTATGGACAATTCTTAAACTCTATCAGGTATTGCTTAAATTTCCATTCTAATTCTTAAGCATGTTCATATATGGTTTAATAAACTTAGAAAACCCATTTATAGACACTTTACAAGTTACATAAAATTAGGTAGCACAACTGCTACCTAAGTGACATACCAAAATTTTTTTCACCTATTAAAAGCACTTCTATAGACAATCATTCCATTTGTAACACCCTTTACTGGATTCCCGAAGAAACCTAACAAGCGATGCACTTCTCGCCAGGTCACCCATTTCAATACTCCTGCAGTTATTCATTTAACTTTTATCTATACTGCCCTAGGCATTACTGTCTGACTCCCAATATAGTTTGGTCTATTCCTATAGTATATTTAGGTTCATATTAAGGTGTTAAGCTATTTCAAAAGGTCTTCAATCATGTTAAGGTATTCTTTAAAAATCTAACACCATATTAGCTAACCAAGTAACTAACCCAAAATTTTTCTCAACCTGTAAACACTTCTATAACATTTATCACATCTCATGGACCCTTCTAGTCCCCTAGATATCGTCCTATCATCATAAACTATCACACAACAATCACAAGCCTCAAGCCATAAATAATAATGCACATAGAGGTTATAGCTCATAGATCATATATGTACAACATTCATACACACAAGGATTTACACTAATTATAACCACAAAGTTTGTTTGTATATATATATAAAATTACATTATTGTGTCTTTTTATATACATAGTGCACATTTTCCTACACCTAAGTACATGAAGTGCAAAACCATACAAATATAAATTATTAACCTTCTCAACTGATCCTCTAAACATCCTTATTTTTGGTACCTATACACTGAAATAGGTAAGCTGAGTATAAAATACTTAGTTGTTAATTCAAGCATCAAAATCATATGCAATAATCATATACATACATCATATTCCTATTTACTTCTAGTTCCATTTACTAGGTTCAAGCTAAAGCTCTAACAAGCAAAATTACCATTCTACTGCTAGGAGGTTTCTGTATGTAAATTCCAATTTAATCACTATGATTCATGTAAATTGTGCCTTAAGACCATAATTATTCATTACATATATATTCCTTACAATTTATGCCATTTATTAATATTAGCAAAAATTACCAAAATACCCTTATGCCATAACTTATAGCTATAGGTACATTTATTAATTTTATTTAATTACTTCAGTTGGCCTATCTCAGGAAACAACTCTGACAGATATAAGATCTAGAGGGAAAAATAAACTAGTACAGGGGCCCCCATTCTAGACCTGTGCCGCTGCACCGGCTTAGTCACATTTTACCACCCAAGGTGAGAAGGATAATGTCCAGTCTGCCTAACAGACTGACTTGTTTAACTGGCTAGTACAATGATCCCCTAGTATCTTAGCTGATGTACCAGCCCTATTAAAAAAATAGAGATGTCACAAACTAGTCTGCATAGAAGACTAGTCTATTTATCTAACTAGTGCAGTGGTCCTTTGGGACCTGCGCCGCTGCACTGGCAATAAAATATAATTCAAGTGAATGTCACAGTCTAATATGATTGTCTGACTAGTGTAGTGGTCCTTCAAGGCCTATGCTGCTGTACTGACAATAAAGATATAAATTAAGTTAATGTCACAGTCTAATATAACTATCCAACTAATGCAATGGTCTAAAATATGGACTTAGGCCGTTGTACCGACCCTACCTGAAATCAATTAAACTAGCAGCTACAAAAACCCCTAAGTTGATCAGTCAACCCATCCAGTAGGTGTCTAACTAGTGGGCTATATAACCTCAGTTTGTGTCTATTTGTTTATTGATTAAGTTCTTATAATATTGTAAATTTAACAACAGACAGTTGTTATTTTTACTACACAATTAGAATTTTACTCGATCTGGTATAGCCACTAACTAGCTATACTAGGTGCATTTTCAGGAACATATATACAGGGTTCAAGTGCCAATATTATTATATATTATGGTGCATTTGATTTTATAAATATTTTACAAATTGAGGTTAATTACTATTCAAAGAATTTATTGGGTCAGATAATGGTCTCTTGGGATAGTTATGGGTCATTACTTTAAGTTTTAACAACCCTTTTTAGGCTTATTCCTTAACCATTTTTTCATGTAGTTCCAACCGTACATCCATAAAGTTCATAAGCCTTAGGCCACATAGTTGCTATGCCATTTCTAAGGGCAAACATAGGCATCAATGTCATACCACATAATCACACAATATAGCCCTAAAAGGTACAATTTATGAGCACATTATCTACTTACAATTCATAGCCCTTAAAGCACATTTTTATAGGTGTATTATGATCCTTTTCTAAGTCTTTTCTTAACTTACTTCAATTTTACTTCAAAACATTTTTTGTGTCATTTATTGATCACCTTTTTATACTATTTAAGTTAACACACTACTTAAGTTCACAATCAGATATATTAAGCCAACATAGTTCATATAATTATAACACACCATACATATATATCACATACATGCTACCCATATTTCTTAGAAAACTTTATTAGGAAACCTCTTAGATTTAGCCCTCCCTTACCTTGATTAAGCCTCTCTATGATGTTTATTACATATCTCACCATTCATTCATACCTTAAACATATACCTACCCAAACAAGTACTATATCATGCCACATTAAGTGACTTACTCACCATAGAAGTCTCAGCCATTCAAGGAAATTACCATAACCATGAATCAAATTAACTTATCACATGTCACACTATTCTTTCATATAGCATACATCCACCATACATGCCAAAAGAACTAGTCACAATTACACACACACACAACAACATACCATAGGCACTAATCCATATCTGTTATTGCCAAATCTAGTAACTAAATAGGCCTACTCCCATACCAAAGCTCTCGGCCAACCATGACACATAATGACCGATCCATTTTTTTCACAAAATCTACCTATTATAAATGTCTAATTTCTTTTTCATAACTAAAGAATTTTTATTAGGACTATAAAGAGCCAATATATGCCACTAGTTTACCCACCCTTAACACTCATTTTTAGCCCCTTAAAGAATAAAATGACATGAAGAAAATGCTAGAATTCACTTACCTCTGCAGTACACCACCTTAAGCTTGCTTCATTCCCAATTCTAGCCCTTCTACGAAAGCTTCTTTTCTCCTTCTTCAAGCCTTTTCTTCCGTAATTCACCTCAAACACCAATAGAACATATTATTACAAGTGTTAGGCACTTCAACCATCTAATTCTAGCAAAGAAATCTCAAGAAAAACCCATGAGAACTCACCTTGGACGCTTGTTGCCTTTACTAGAAAGCTATCTGACCCTTAGTCCTTTGCTGATTTTTAATTTATTCTTGAAAGCTCCTTTTGGTATGATTCTTCTTTTGGATTTACCCTAACATCTGATAGTGAATTTAAGTGAAATTAGTTTACTAAAACAAATTCAAGAAGAAGGTGAAAATGGCCTATTTTTGCTAGGTGGCATTAATGGATTTGTAGGAAGAAGGAAATTTTTTTTCCTTTTATATGAGTGGATTTGCCACATTTCAAGGCCATGTGAACAGATGGCATGGGCCCTGAGCCAAATGGCATAATATAGGTAGGTCCCACGACCACCTAAACCACCCTAAAATATCTCTATTTTTTAGTAAACTTCAAAAATTCACCAAAATCCATATGGACCTCAAAAAATTACATCGTTTATTTTAAAATTCAAATTTTAATCCCCTCTACATGCTCGTAAATTTTTCGACCAAATTCCATCGATAGAGTAGTTTTCAGACTGCCTTGATTTACATGCCAACCTTAAAAATTATGAGAATTTGCAAATGACCTCAGAATCCAAAAATTCTTTCACCAATGAACTCAGTGGAATTTTTTGAGCTTTAGGGTCTACTATTTTTGGGTTCATTTGGGCAAATCCTAGATCATTCCCACCCTAAAAAAATTTTATTACTCTGAGGGGTAGCTTATAGTCTGAAATGAATTATTAGTTTTACTAAATTTTTAGATTTTGCCTTTTTCATCAAATTAAACCCCCTAGAAGTTTCATAACTAGTGTCTATCTCAATTTTCAAGTAAGTGACCCGGCAACTCGGGCATACCTCCTGAACACATAGCACTATTCACAGAGCCTCAAAAGACAAGTGTTACATATTTTCCCTTTTTAAAAAAATTTCACCCCCGAAATTACCTAAAGCAAATAGGTGAGGATACTAAGCTTTCATCTACTCTTCTAGCTCCTAGGTAACTTCTTTTGTATTATGGTATTTCTATAACACCTTGACGAGTGGTATGGACTTACTCCTTAACTGCTTCATTTGTCATGCCATAATCTACATCGATTTCTCCTTATAACTCAAATCTAGTTATACCTCAATATTTGTCATTGGAATTATATGTGTTGGATCTGATCTGTACCTTCTAATCATAAAAACATGAAAAACATCATATATCTACTGTAACTCAAGTTGTAGTGCTAGCCTATATGCTAAAGGTCTGACCTTTTTTGTAATCTCATACTGTCCTATGAACTTGGGACTTAATTTTCCCTTTTTCCTAAACCTCAGCACCTTCCTCCATGGAGAAAACTTTAGGAACACTTTTTCCTCAATGGTATACTAAGTATATCTTCACTTTAGGTTAGCATATGATTTCTATCTATCTGCAGTTGCCTTCAGCCTTTTCCTGACTAACTTCACTTTTTCTTTAGCATCATTGATCAAATCCACACTAAAAATTTTCCTCTCTCTAATTCACTCCAACATAAGGGAGTCCTACATTGTTGACCATACAATGCCTCATAAGGGGCCATCCCCAAGCTAGCCTAGTAACTGTTATTATAGGCAAACTCTACCATAGACAAATATTGGTCCTCGTTACCTTTAAGCTCAATAGCATATCCCGATAACATGTCTTCAAGTATCTATATCACCCTTTCTAATTGTCCTTCAGTTTGAGGATGAAAGGTTATGCTACAGGCTAGTCTGGTGCTTAAAGCTTATTGCAACTTCTTTTAAAACCTAGAAGTGAAACAAGGATCCTCATCAGAAATAATAGTCATTGGCGCATCATGCAATCTAACTATCTTATGCATATATAGTTTAGCCAGCCTTTCTAAGGAATAATCCATCTTGACCGAGATAAAATGAGCTATATTTGTCAATATATCCACTATTACCCATGCAGCATCACATTTACCTTTAACCAAAGGTAAACCCATCATAAAGTCCTTGGTTACTTTCTCCCATTTCCACTTTGGTATTGCTATAAGATGCAACAATCCAAAAGGAACCTAATGCTCAGCTTTCATTTGCTGGAATTATCAAACACTTGGCAATATACTCTACCACTTCTCTTTTCATACCAGGCCACCAATAATGGGACTTCGAGTCCAAATACATCTTTATCCTCCTAAGATGCATGGAATAAGGAGCCTCATATGCTTCCCTAATTATCTATAACCTTAGGTCATCTGTACTAGGTACATATAACCTGTTCTGATAATACAGATACCCATCCTCTGTTAACTTAAGCCCTATAGCTATCCCCTCTTTAACTTTACTTGCCATTTGAACTAGCTGGTCATCTTTAATCTGACTTTT
>CANXYI010621056.1:0-10886 GCA_948208565.1 Hura crepitans
ATGACTTTATAATTATTTAAGATGATACTAAAATGTCCCTAAAATTCTTAGAAATATTGTAAAAATACTTTTATAATGGTTAAAAATAGTATAAAATATCACTATTCTCTAAATTGACATTTTAATGATATTTTAATAATTACAAAAGTATTTACATTTTAAAAATAAATTAATCAATACCTTTTTCTAAAAGAAAACGATTACATACTCTTTTGATTAACCAATAAAAGAACAAAGAACCGGAAGATGAAAGTTAAAGCTCCCATTCCAGTTCCTAAACGCAGTCGATCCTCACCTCCTCCTGCTCAACCCATTTCAATGCCCTCTCCTTCCGTTTCCCATTTGCTTTGTTCGTTGGGCACCGAAGCAATCAGAGTGAAATTAGTCTCTGGAAACTTCAACTGGGCTTGAATTGTTACAACCTAACTATAGATTTTCCCCATACCTTGTTCTAGGTACATTATTTTCTCTTTTTTTTTTGGTTTTTTTATTAGTTTTGGATTAAAACGTGTAGCGTATGCTAAATTCAGGAGATGTAAGACATCGATACAATGAGTAGATTAATGAAGCAATTTATTGACAAATCATCATGCAAGGGAAGTTCTGACTTTCTTGGAAGTTTTAATTTTTTTTCTTTCTTATTCTTGATTCTGTTTCTTAATCAAATGCTATGAAAGTGATATTTAGTGAATCAATTGTTTTTCTGGCATGAGTTTTATCAAATCAATCATCAAGCAAGTACAGTGTAAAAGATAAGTGCAATCTGACTCGCCTCTTTCTTTCTTTTGTAAGTTGTTAGTTCGTGTGCTTTTTTTTTGGTTGTTTGGGGTAGCAGAACATATATCTATCCGTTTCTATGCTGAAGCTTATCCTATTGTTAATAAACAGCTACCAATTCATGCATAAAGCCACCTCATGCTTAAAGCAAGGCAACAGCACTTTTACACCTACTCTGGGATAATTCCCTTATGCTTGAAGGAACCTCCTGCTTCATTGTTCATCCCAGTTTCAGTCATACTGTATAGTATAACTGTGGTCATGGAGAATTAAATAGTTGAAAATTGAAAACTCATTTGTGCCTTTGATCCTGCAAGCCAGTCTTTTCTGTATGCTTAGTTTCTTTATCTATTGCAGACTAAAAAAATATAAAAAAAGAACAGACATCTAATGCTGTTGATCTTGGAACCAGGATACTTGCCTTGATCACAAGTTTCGATAAAAGCCATATCGGAGGGACATTATTTGATCTAGGATATAGAATATGAAGGAACTAAGAGAGGCAATGCATTTTATTGGCTCTGTGGAATTTTGGAGAATGGCTGTGCTTTGGACAATCTCTCTCATCGGCTCATATTTGCAGTTGTTCTTTGAAAGGATATTTAGTCAGAGTACTCATGTTTATCCCCGTTATCTTCCTGCAAGAAGTGGGGGTACCACACCACTTTGCATTATTACTGGTGTAAGCTATCCTTGGATTCACCTATAAATAGTGGCTCTGGCTTTTATATGTGTGCACTGCACATGCTTTCGTACTCACAGACACAATAAATTCACTTGTCATTGCCCTTTCTTTTGCTGCTGTAGGCGACATCTGGCCTAGGTGAAGCTGCAGCTCATGCTCTTTCAAGGGAAGGTTTTTTCATTGTCCTTGGTACTCCACCCATCCTTCTTTCCTTCTTTGTTTTATGTCATTTTATTAGCTACATTCCCATAAATGATTAGCCACTAATACATGTGTAACAAATTGAAGGTCTGACAACTATAGTGCCACCTCTTGAATTTTGCTAAATAGCACTTGATTACTTATTCTATGGGTAGCAATTATTGTTTTATGTCACTTTTATAATTGTTATTGATTGTGTAATTGATGAAGTATTGGTATTTTACAACCATTCCAAATTGCTTTATATCTCGTCAGTAGTCAGCAGTCGGCAGCCAAAAATAAATTATTATGATGGTTAACGTAATATAAATTAAGACCCTGATATTGACTTCACCTTCGATTTAGAAATGATTCTTTTACGGTTCTATGAAGTATAGCTGAACTGATATTCTGTCTGCAGCTGGACGGTCGTCCAAATCGTTATACAAGGTAATATCTCATGCATTTGCTTTTTATATACAATGGTTCACATTGAACTTTGTTTTTTCTTTTCTCATCATGGCAGACTGTGGAGAGGATAAAAATGTACAATAAGGATGCCCAGTTGAAAGCCTTTAAGGTTGACCTATCGTCTTTTCAATCAATTTTAAAGTTCAAAGGTACACTAGAGAAGTGGCTCTTGGACTCAGATATGCATTCTTCCATCCAACTCCTGATAAACAATGCTGGAATACTGGCAACAACACATCGTGTCACAGCTGAAGGCTATGATCAGTTATTTTCTCTCTCTTCTTATATTTGACGATCTTCTCTGTTCTGTTTCATCTTCCTTTGCTCTCTTGTAGTTCACACTTGTATTTCCCTGTAGTTTATCCTTCTACACTTTTGACCTGCATGTGCGTGTTAAGGGTATGATTCAAGGCCAAGTGCTTTTGTATCATTTCCAACTTTTCCGCTTTTATGAACCTCTCAAATCAGCAAGACTTCATGCCTGAAATGAAGGCATTTTAATGATACTGCTGAGGTTCCTCAAGCTTGAACTGATCATTTCTGCATGCTTGATCTTTATAGATTTGAAACACCTATTTGTCAAAGCTTATTTCTTTTTCTAGTAATTTCCTTCTACAGTTTGTATTTTATTTTCGAGCCAACCCTCTTATGGTCCAGTTATTTCTTAATTTCCAGTGCTGTGTGACCTATGTCCTACAGTTTGGGAGATTATGGATTTAATTTGATATGTGGAAAATATTTCTGTGCATAAACCTTATTGATCTAATGAAGCATTTCTTACTGACTTTACCCTTTCCCCAGGATGATGAGCACTAATTATATTGGTGCATTCTATCTGACCAAGCTCCTGTTGCCTCTTCTTAGAAATAGCCCTGTTAGTTCACGGATTGTGAATGTTACATCCTTCACACATCGAAGTGGTAAGAACTTGTTCATTCACTTTTGTTGTAGGACATCTGAATTATGTCAGTAATTTCTTTTTAGTCATTGTTTGCAAAACCTTAAGATGATCAAATTCATATAAGCTATTGTTTGTTGTGCACTAACGGGGTTTTTATTGCTCCTTTTTTCACTTGTTCCTCGTGTGTTTCAATGCTTGTGTCTTTTCTTTTCTGAACTACAAACATTTGGTACTAAATATGATTGTTTTAGCTCCTTTTCTCTAGTGCGTAGTGTACAGGTTGACAAGGAAACTGTTTCTGGGAAATGCTTCTGGACATCTAAGCAATATCCATATGCTCATGTCTACGAGTGCTCTAAATGTAATTTATGGCTGTCACATAATTTTCTAGTGGATTATCTTTTATATCATTTCTAAAAATCATATTTTTGGTGTTGGCAGTGTTCATGCTGCTGTTCACTTACCAGCTTCATCGGCAAATTCACTTGATGCATAAATCTTGTCAAGTCTCCGTCAAGTATGTATTTTACGACCTTGATGTGTCTTTTGCTTTGTTGATTCATGATTCAGTGTTTAAACTTTACAGTGAAACTATCTTTTGTTGTCACCTATTTATAAATTTAATCACTTGATATCACAGGTTTTCCATTTCTATATGGTGCATAATCTACTTTTGCACAGTAACATTTGGAATATATTTATTTCCTTCTATATGGGTGATATTTATTTAAATTTCAGCCTTATATGATCTCCTTGCTCCATGCTCTGTTGCCTATTTTAGCGCTGCAGATCCTGGGTTTGTGGAAACCAATATAATGCGAGAAGTTCCTTCTTGTCTTCGGCAAATGGCATTTGTAGTATTGAAACTTTTGGGCCTTTTGCAGTCACCTGGTAACGGGGTTAACTCTATTCTTGACGCTGCGCTTGCCCCACCTGTGAGAATTTTTTTTTTTTCTCTTTTCTCCATTTCTCCTTCCCGGTTTGTCGAACATGAAAAAGAGGATAGCAATATTTTGTCAGACAGGTAAGGTTTATAATTGTTGTTTATTTCTTTCAGGAAACCTCTGGAGTATTTTTTTTTGGAGGAAAAGGGAGGACTTTAAAGTCTTCTGAGCTTTCACGCAACATGAACCTCTCAGAAAAACTGTGGATTACTTCAGTCAATCTCTTTGACGAATTTGCTTCAGAGGAAAAAGAATGTCAATTTTCATGAACGTGTTCTTGCAAACT
This sequence comes from Hura crepitans, assembly GCA_948208565.1. Taxonomy (NCBI): domain Eukaryota; kingdom Viridiplantae; phylum Streptophyta; class Magnoliopsida; order Malpighiales; family Euphorbiaceae; genus Hura; species Hura crepitans. The sequence continues at coordinate 4,245 of CANXYI010621056.1, forward strand.
AAGGTGGTTGCCAGGGGTGGAGCTATAGATTGTTGAGCATGCTCTCACTCAATATTTCTAAGTTATATGGGATTTACTAATTGTTAATTGTGAAATTTCCCCTGCACTCTCGAGAATCTTGAGAAAAAAAAAATTGCATATGGCCAAAACCAAATTTTCACACATGCCAATTTGAACCAACTGAAGTTTCAAGATTTTCAAGTCTCAGCATGACTAGGTTGAAAACATGATATTGAAAACGAGAGCTGCCGCTGTGGGATTTAAAGTTTCTACTTCATCGACCATTTTAGGTAACTCGTGCATTTTGTAAAGCTTTACTTCTAACTCTCAAACGTACCATCATCTGACAATCCAGAAGATTTTGTACCATTTACAAGAGGTTGATCTGAAACCTCTCGCAACTCACTCAAAATGCTGTAATCAAAGAATCAAATCATAGTCAATATCATATTAATGGGATAATTTGCGCATTTAGTTTTTAAATTTTAGCCTCATTACCTATTTTAAATTTTAGCCTGATTACCTATTTAGTTATTCGTATTTATTTTATTCTTAAAATATATCTCAACTTTTAAAAACTTATTTTAAAACTTCTTGCCAGTTACATAGTAGTCAGTTTCTTTTGGTATAATGTAGATAAAACAACATGTAAGATGATGATGTCAGCATAAGTTTAGAAGAACTAGATAATTTGTACATTTGGCCCCTGAATTTAAGTCTTATTATCTATTTAGTCCATCATATTCATTTCATCCCAAAATACATTTCAACTTTTAAAAGCTTAACTAAAAACTATTTTTAGCTGGTTCTAGATAATAAATTGCTTAATTGGTGTCTACGTCTTCCATTTAATATGTGTTGTTTCATGAAAAATTTCTATAAAAAATTTCTCATATGAAAAAAAAAAGCTTATTCTTTCCCTTGTAAAATCAGTAATTGATCTCCACGCAAATAAATGAAAAAAATAACCTTTAAAATGCTTCGTACAAAGAAACATTAGATGTTTTCTCAAAGTCAAATTTTGATAAAACATTTTAGTATTTCATCATAGTATGTAGAGATGAGCAAAAGGGATCGGACCCAAAAAAACCGATTGAATTTTTCGGATTGGGTAAAAAAATTTTGAAATTTTTGAGTACTGGGTCGGATTTATTTGAGTGAAACCAGACCCGAACTACTTTTTTTTAATTATTTTAATATCATTTTTTGATTAATTTTATGTAAAAAATTTATTTCTTATATTAAATTTGAAATTTATGTGTTGAATTTGATAAATTTATTTGTGAACTTTTGTTAAAATTGTAATTTTATGGTCAATTGAAATGAATTAATGTAATTTATAGTGATTTATAGATATAAAAAAGTGAACTTTTTTAAGTTGGATTTTGGGTTATTCGGGTTGACACTTGAACATAAGTTCAGGTTGGGTCGAATTGCATATTTAGAGGAATTTCATTTTAGGTTATTCGGGTCGGGTTTTGACCCGATTGGCATTTCCATAACCCTAATAATAATAAGTGTAGTAAATGGAAGATGTGGATGCCAGTTAAATAATTTATTATTTGTAACTAGCTAAAAAGAGTTTTGAGGTAAGCTTTTATAGTTGATATGGATTTTGGGGCGAAATAAATATAAGTACTAAGTAGGTAATGAGGCTTAAGTTTAGAGATTAAGTGTGCAAATTACCTCTATCAACACTTTATCTGGAGAAACTGATTACAGCAAGTGACAAGCAGTTTGAAGCAAACTTTTAAAAGTTACAATATATTATAAGGACAAAATGAATATGAAAGACTAAAACTTAAGTTGAGAGATTAAGTGTGCAAATTACTCTCATCATTATAATTTTCATCTTTGCAATCTTGGCTTGAACTTTTGTCCTTACTCTCTTGAACCGAGTTACTTTTTGCATATGATGTTTGATGGCATCTTGACAAGATATATAGTTATTCAATTATAAAATATAGCCAAAGAAAAGACATCTATCCAAAATTTAAACATAAATTCTACATACATTAAGTATAAAAATAAAAGTTAAAAAAACATTATAAATAAATATACAAGCCATAAAAGTCTTTCATGTCAATAAAATAAAATAAAATTACATCAATAGTTTAATCATTAATATTGGTAAAAAATAATAATCGGTGATACAAGATAGTTCTATTAGATATAAAATTTTAGTTTGAACTAATATCTAATGATATAAACATGAATGATAAAATGAAATTATATATATATATATTACTCAATATATAGTATGTCCCTTAAACTTAGCATAAAAATCGTTACACACTTAAATTTTATGGGCATCTTATGACAACTTAAATTTTTCAAAATAATATATTACCTCTTTAAACTTAGTAAATGTATACCTATTATATCCCTAAAAAAATTTTTAAATTTAAATTTTATTTGCTATCAAAGTATTATGTAGAGGGTAATAGGTGCACTTTTTTTAAGTTTAGGGGATAATAAGGGTAATTTGCACATATGACCACTGAACTTTTCTCCATTTACCTAAGTAGTCATCCATTTTCAATAAATTCCATAAAAATCCTTTAAATTTCATAGGTACTAATTAAAAAATCACTATGACCTGCTATAATAAGGTTTCAGGTTGTATATGAGTTGGTATCCATATTTTGACCAATTTTTCACCACATTTTTTTTTTCTATAAGTTAATATATCTTTCCTCATAATCAAAATATTGCTATTAAAATCATATCTATTCGATCGAACAGATTTATTCAACTGCGATTTGATAATTGGTCGATCTGGTTTAGCACAAAACCCTATTTCAACAAAACGATTAAACTAAAAATTGAGTTTAACTAAGTTTTTCAATTTTCCTATTTTATTTTTTTAATTTTTGGGATTTGACCAAATTTTTTATTCTTTGACCAAAATAAGAAAAGCGAAATAAGAAAAAATTTTAAAAATTGGTTCAACCAAGTTTCTCATTCAAATGAATTCAATCCCCTTTTTTTATGAAAATGGAGTTTTTATATTGAACCAGAGTGGACCAACGACTGAATTGTGGTTAAACCTATCCATCTAGTTGAATTGATATGGTTTTAACAATATTTTGATCACGAGAAGAGAGAGAAGTTAACTTAGAGAGAGAATAGGGGGGAAATAGCTCAATATGGAAGCCAACTTATATGCAACTTTGAAACATATTATAATAGGTCATTGATTTTTTAATTAGTACTTATGAAACTCAAAAGATTTTTCTAGGATAAATTGAAGATTGATGACTGCTTAGGTAAATGATGCAAAGTTCAATGACCATTTATACAAATTACCCGATTAATAAGTCATTTTTATTAAGTTTAGATATGTTATAGATCATAAGAAAAAAGATAAAATATAAAAAGAATTTTTATCAAATTTGAGAGTGAAAATATGTATTATTCCATGTTATAAACATATTGGTTTGTCATTATAATTGATATAACATAAATAATAAAAATAAAAAAAAAACTATTAATATACAACACAAAGAATGTAAAAACATATACATTGAAGAAGTACGGACCATAATTTTAAGACTTGAGAGGTTTGAGTGGGCTTGTGCTAGATTTAAGATATCATAGATAAATTTGCATATAAAGCATAAATATTTAAAATTTTTCTTATTTATTTTTGCACATTTATCAATTTTGAAGATTCTAAAATAAAAAAAAACTTTGAATTAAATATATAATAATCAGAGGATAATGAATCAATAATAAAGTTAAAGCAATAATAATGTGAAAAATATATGTATTGCAAGCCTTGGAAAAATAAAAATTCCTTTGATAACCTTGTAATTCCTTTAGGCAAGGCACATGCTTGCATGATATGTTTTTATTGCAAATTTATATCACAACGTTTTTTTCCACAGTAAGAAGAAATTTAATTTAAATGAATGATGACAGCTATTTTTTTCGTATATAATGAATATAACTATCTCTAAACTATTAAATTAATCCAAAATCTAATGAAAAAGTTTTGGAAATCCTTTAAATTCCTAAGATGATGTAAAATCATATCAAGACATTAAAGGGTGCTTTGATTTGATTAATATTCCAAACTACTGGCTTAAGGTCTTCCAAATATCATCGTAATAGCCAATCCAAATGCAACAATTAAGAGTCTATTGAAATAATGTTTGCTTTAAAGCTCAAAGCCTCAAACAACAGTGAGTTTTGTTGGCAACATTTTCAATGATTTAGGCACTATAATGCTTCCTATATATTAAATGTTGAATTGAAACAATTTGAAAAGCATCATGAAAAATATTTATTGATAAAAATTATAGTTTTCTGCTTTAATTGTACATGAGTTTAACAGATTGTTAAACATATTCAATAACCAAACATTGATACGCAGGTAGTTACCTTCAGCGTATTGCATATTTTTCCATTCTCAAATATAATTCAAGTCATATAAATCAATGTAAAATCTTTTAAAACTCCTTTTCTGGTTTGTTAGCAGCCATACGACAAAGGAATAAAAAATGTGGTCCACACATAAAAACTAAATATCTAAAATTTTCAAAGAAAAAGAGGATAGACAAAAAAGAGTAGTACAAACAATATTTATAATAAATAATATTTTACTTGATAGCAATTTGACTCGATAATAGGTGCTAATTTATCATATATCAAATTTTGAACTTATTTAATTTATTTTTTGTAATGCCAACTTAAGTTTTATAATCATTGTAATTGATGCAATGAGATTGAATGTTAAGTCAAAGTTTAAAGAAAGCAAATTGTAAAAAGTAAGGAAGCCTCAATTTTTAGGAACATTTTAGAAGCTTAATTTCACAAATTGTAACTCATATTAAGATAATAAGTAATGTTAATGGTTAAGCCAATAAGTAACAAGTGAAGTAATTTGCAGTAATATTCTCCAAAAAAAAGCATTCTTTTCATTAAATACATCAATGGATTATGGCGTACTTTATTTTAAACTCAATAAAAGCTCACATTCTACTTGAAAAAGGGAAAAAAAGAAACAAAATAATACATTACAGCCAACTATTACATATCTTGAGGAACTTTGGATTCAGCAAAGTATCAACTTGTAGGAAAACAAATGCTAAAGTGGCTATTTTGATAGATCTTATAAATTTTGATGCAATAATGAAAGGTTTAATCTTAACACTTAAAGAATTGTGGTTACAAACCATGCCAACAAATTTTTCGTGCTTTTTTCCATTAAAAGGCTATTAAGCTAGGTTTTTCATATTGTAATATCATAGGTGTGGAAGATAAGTGATGGAATTTTAACCTTCATCCTATCAAAGAAGAGATTTAAAGTCAGATTTTTATATTGGTCAATGGGCCGAGTACTTTTTTTTTCGCTAATCTTCAAACACATTTCTAAATCAAATACGAAATCTTAAAAAGGACGAATTGGGGCACAATCACATAACCAAATAGACATTTAGTCATCTTTCTAAGCTCTCCCTCAATCAAAATTTCCGAGCTTATTTATTTTTCTACTCCGTAAAGCTTGGTCATTGTAGTTTTTGATAGCTTCCTAACCTGAAGGATTATCTTCTCTTAACCTTGCAATACGGAAAATTAAATGCCATTAATGTAGGAAATGGTAAAAAAACTTTAAAGTAAAAACACTTCATAAAAATCTTTAGAAAACTATCTCCTTATCCCTTTCGTTTTATGAGCTCTTAATTCTTCCCTTCATGAATCATCATCAGCATTTCAATCCTTTAAAAATTCCTATAAAGTAACATAAATTAGTAAAAAGATAGATGACTAAAGACTTAGTGCTTCGACATATTACGTCAAAAGATATTTTGCAACTATATCTTTTCCTAATGAAACTATAATAACTATATCAATAAATTATGATATGCAATTTCAAAATGATAGATTATTCAAGTGTCTAATACACCTTCTTGCGTTGATATATGCATTCATTAGAGAAGTCTTGCACAAATCACATAACTCACGAGAATTCTTTCCTGCGAACAAAAGTAAAAAAATACACATGTTAATTTAATTGCACAGTTTGCATAATTCATGACAATTCTTTCTTGTAAACAAAAGTGATAAATATACATGTTTAATACTAAATCATAGAAAAAATTATGATTCAAGGGAAATATTAAATATCTCTATTGTCAAACGAATTAATAGTGAACGATAACCGAAATAAAAATGATCAACAATCAAAATCAAGGAGCTAATTGAAATAAAAGCATAACCTTAAAATTTCACTACATAAAAAAAACAAAAGCATTATTCTTATACCTTCATTCAAGTGTTTGTAGCGAGGGCTTTTGAATCTAGTGCCATTTGCATCCCTTAGACAATTCCCAAACTCTATCCAAAGAGAAAAGAAAAACAAACACCAACATTTAATCCAAAATCATAAAAAAGCGAGAATTTTAGCTCTAAAATCTCGTGAATTGGCCATTGAAAATCACAATGCGACAAAGTGATTTCAGATCAGTATTTTATGCTTCTCACAATCTTATTTGAAATGAAAATATAATTTATCAATTATATTATTATATATATATTTTTTGAAAGAGGTGCACTCAATGTGCGCTCTTTTTAAATTTTCAATTTCAAACCAAATTTTATGCAAATTTTAAATGAGTTCTTAAATTTAGCTATTAC
>CANXYI010621070.1:0-11059 GCA_948208565.1 Hura crepitans
TATTTTTCTGTAAATATATTCTATAACTTTTTCTACAAGAATGTGTGATTTACTTTAATTGCAAAACATCGCTTGAGAAAAGGAATAGTATCATAATATCAAAAGGAATTTTCATATTAATTTGAGATATAAATAAGAGTAAGGTTTCAAACTATTATGGTTTTGTCTCTACAAAGTATTTCCTGACTCTATCGAGTGGTGACTCTTACCTTGTGGTGCCCAGCTCGCACCTGCTAGGCTAATAAAAAAAGAGAGGCCCTAGATTTCTTTAACTTCCTTTCCATCTTTCGAGACTCAAAAAGTGAGGCTTAAGTTAAGTCTTAGGCTGCTTTAGTTCGATCAGTGTTAGGAAAAGAAAAGGGATGCGAACATATACATATTACAATTTTAACATGCTATGGTTTAGGCCTAAGACTAATTACATGTACCATAAGAGTGCACTTCTATTTTCTATGCTTCTCAAAATTTAACTACATTTAAACAAAAAATACCAAAAGAATAATCTTCTCTTACTTGTTTGGATGTCTTAAGGCTTGGGCTCAATTTTCCTCGTTACCTATGCATTACAAATTAAAATGATGCCCTAAGCAACTTGCTTAGTAGTGTAATCGAAATAACTTTTGCACAATACCATTGATACACATACCAATTTACAATTATCCATGCATGAATAAATAATATTTATGATAAACATATATCATTCTTTTCATGTATATGTGTAATTTAGCATGAAGAAATTGGCATGTACATTAGGCACATTGTAATATAATATACTACATGTCATTCATACATGTTATCCATGGTCTTAGATAATGCAAATAATGTATTCTCAATGACAGTTATCATTAATATGGCATATATTGGATAGTGCATATAAAAGATCATTGATACACTTGTTATGTTATTGAGATTGTTTTTATAATACCCATATTAATAAGAACACAATACCTATAGATAATGAGATCATCGTGTGCAATGGTCCATATTTTGAACTTAAACAACTGCGGCACTAGCATAGATGTATAGTGATCCCTATTAGACTTGAACGGCGACTGTGCTTGCATAGACACATGTAGTGGCCTTATGGGACCTAAATGGTGACTGCACCCACATAAAAACCAAGGATCATTAATTATAGGTTTTTAGGTCAAACAATAAATAGACTTATAACCAACATTAAGCATTAAAGTCCCTTAGAAGCTACTATCTATCCCTAGTTGATCGGTCATTCTATCCAAATATAGGTTGTTACTTATATGTGCTATTTTAATATCTTATTTATTTTATTATCATATTATAGTTTAAGTAACTCATTTTCACATTAGCATCACCATAATTTGACAAATTCTAGAATATTGCTTTATTTCGATGATAACACACAAGTTCACATGTATTAACCACCCATATGTGTCATACATTCCCATTTTAAGCTAAAAATCAATTTATAACATCCAATAATTAATTTCTAACATTTGATATCAAGAATTTCATTGTATTCTCATTTTAAGGCATTTGCATGTATTAGAAGCCAATAAGCCATTTTGACCACTAATATGCACATATTCATATTATGGCTAAGTTCCCAATCACAACTTTATTACATATATCTAACAACTTTTATGCTCTTAATTATCCAACCCATTTGGCCAAAACCACACAAGCATCAAAATATGCTTTAATTATCGTAACACATCAACTTTCACATCTATATCTTCTTATTAGGCCATGAATATTCAAAGTCTAACTTTTGACTAATAAGGTATATTGTTACATACATACATGTATTCATATTACATTCATATATTTATTCTTGTATACCTATATACATGGTACTTTATGAACTCCTCTTACACTTCAAATGATGTAACTACCTTTATAATCAATCAATTTTACCTATGTACATTCGTTTCTTATCATGTATCCATACCCATGCCCAAACAACCATTCAACCAAAACTATACACACATATATGTGGCGCATTTTAATTTAATCTCAACACATCATATATTCATGGATCTCTAATTTATCATTCAAAGTCATTATGTGCTAAAATTATATGTACATTTCAACAAATGCACACACCCACACTCATAATTCAACCTTTATGTCCATACAAACACAAACCATTTATTTCATCATTAAACATGCATTCACACCCTATTATATCCCTTAATCACAATTCACATGTTAATGATCCATACACATAATAAATTCTCACTTATCTATACATATACATATTTACATACAACATGTATAAGTTAGGGCATGTAACAAATGCACTAATTATGTTGATTAAGCATACCTAGCAAGTTTAAAATACTCTATGAGGCTTGACTAAATCTTTGTTTTCCTTTTATTATGAGCCCTCTTCAATTCGATAACTGCTTATTATAGATTCAATTTAGAAAAATTTGCATAAACTCATATGATAACCAAAAATTGTAAATGACCATATTAACTGACTCTTGGGTAACACTAGAATAAGGGAAAATATTGGTTCTCAGAAATTCTTATCCGAATGAAAAAGTGACACTATTCGCTCGACTCCATTTTTGGAGAAATCCTTCGTTTTCTTTAGATTTTCTCACTTCCCAAAAACTCTAGAAGATGCGGAGGTGCCCATGATTAGTTTAATTGAGACAAACAAGGCTTAAAATGGTGAAGTAATGAAAAAAAATGGAGGGGGAGGAGATGATGAAGCCGTCAGCTTCTTGAGAGGAGGAAGAGGGTGTGTGTGTTTGACTAAAATAAGAAGCTTTAACCCTATTTATAATTTGGCAAAAATAAATTATTATTTTAGAAAAATTTCCCTTTTTTTCCATTTTTCCTCTTCTTTTAAGCTTCATTTAACTTCAATTAACCATTCAAATATTCAATTAATTATGGCCCTACAATTTGCTAAAAGTTAAAGCTCTAAAAACGTGAAAAATTGAATTATTGCACTATTTTTACAATAGTCAATATTTGGATAAAATACTTTTTGACCTCCAAATATTTTGATTCCAATACTATTAGGCTAATTAGTATTTTTGAGTATTAGGTCGTACAAGTCCGGTAATTTTCTAAGGAACTTTGAAAATATTTTATGGTTAAGCTTTGCCTTAGTCACTATTCATAAGGCACTACCATAAAAACTTTCTTAGCATTTTTAACCAATCAATAACTTCCAATTGATTTCAAACTTTGCCCAAAATTATTTTATGATTAATACTTTCATTCAGTGGCTTTAGTGCATCCTAGGTCCTGAAAACACTATTTATCCTGAGAAAGTACTATTTATAACAATCGGGATTTTTGAGATATTAAATTACTTCCCCTATTAAAAGAAATGTCATCCTCAATATTATCCGATTCAAATAGAAGAGGTTATTGATCTTGCATCTGAGCTTCTGTCTCTTAAGTCGCGTCTTCTATTCCCTGATGCTTCTAAGTAACCTTAACTAACAGAACTGTCTTAGTTCTTAACTCCTTGACCTCTCTGGCTAGGATTTTAATAGGTTCTTCTTCATATGATAAATCTGATCTCACCTCGATCTCTCCTACTGATAGGAGATGTGTTAGGTTTGTCCTATAGTTTCTGAGTGTAAAGACATAGAAGACATCATGAATCTACTGGAGTTCAAGTGGTGGTGCTAGTCTAAAGGCTATTGCCCCACACATTTTTTTGCTTTATATGGCCCAATAAACCTTGGAGTTAGCTTTCCCTTTTTGCTAAAATGTAGGACCTTCTTCTATGGAAAAACCTTCAGAAACTCCTTATCTCCCACTTTAAACATGATATCTTTCCTCTTGAGATCAACATAAGACTTCTATCTATCAAAAGTTGCTATCAATTTTTCCCTGATGTTCTTCACCTTTTCCTCAGTATCCTTGATCAAATTAGGTCCCATGAGCTTGGTTTCACTATGCTAATTCCAACATAATGGTGTTCTACACCTCCTTTTATACAACGCCTTATAAAGAGTAATTCCTAGGCTCGCTTAATGACTATTATTGTAAGCAAACTTTGCTAATGATTGATAGTAGTCCCAGCTACCTTTGAACTCAATAGCACAACTTTTCAACATGTCTTCAAGCACCTATAAAAGATGCTTCATCATAAGCATAACATCTTTGATGTCTATCTTAACATCAATCACTCAAGTATCACAAGATTACCTGGATGACTTTTTCTAATTATCCGTCAATTTGTGGATGAAATTTCATGCTGAAATTGAGCTGAGTACCTAAGGCATTGTGAAGTTTCTTCTAAAATCTTAATGTGAAGCATGGTTCCCAATCTAATATTATTGAAGATGGCACTTTATACAATCTGATGATCTTATCTATATGTAACTCAGCAAGCTTCTCCATTGAATAGTCTACCCTTATTGGTATAAAATTAGTTGTCTTGGTAAGATGATCCACCACAACTCGTATTGAATCATGCTTGTTTCTTGTCATAGGAAAACTAACTATAAAGTCTATGGTGACTCTATCCCACTTTCACTCTAGAATTGCCATAGAATGTAGCAAACTAGATAGAACCTGATGTTTTGCCTTCATCTATTGACAAGTGAGGCATCTCGTCACATATTTCAACAAATTATCTTCATACCAAACCACCAATATGACAATTTCAAATCTTGATACATCTTTTTGCTACTAAGATGTATAGCGCAAGGAGTATTGTACACATAGCACAAGGAGCATTGTGCACCTAATCCAAAATCTACTTCTTCAACTCTTCAGTATCTGGATCACAGATTCTATCATGATAATATAGACAACCATCCCTCTTTATTTCATACTCAGTAGGCTTCCCCTCTTGGATGGCACTTATCACACTCATTAACCTGTGATCATCCTTCTGACCATGTTTAACATGCTCTAACAAATAAGGCTTAACTTGCATCTTAGTGAACAAATCATTACCAGACATAAACTGAATCCTAGCATTCAGGGCTTTCATGGTTGCCATGAATTTCTCGCTTAAAGCATCAACCACCTCATTGGACTTGTTAAGATAGTAGTTGATTATACAATTATAATCTTTAATCAACTCCATCCACTGCCTTTATCTCAAGTTTAACTCCTTCTGTGTCGGAAGATACTTTAGACTCTTGTAATTTGTGTATATGTAGCACTTCTCACCACAGAGATAATGTCTCCATATCTTTAATGCAAATACTATTCCTACAAGCTCTAGATCATTAGTAGGGTAGTTCTTGTCATATGGCTTCAACTACTTAGAAGCATAGGTAACCACTTTGCTCTCTTGCTTTAAAACACAACCCAACCTATTATGTGAAGCATCACTAAAAATAATGAAGTCTTTCCTAGAAATCAACTGAACTAAAATCGAAGCTTCTATCAACATTGCCTTAAGCTTATCAAAACTCTTATGACATTTGGCATCCTAGTTAAAATTGACATCTTTCTACAACATATATGACATAAGTGTTATTATCAAAGAAAAACTCTTGATAAATCATCTATAGCAACCAGTAAATCCAAGGAAACTCCTAATTTCTATAGTGTTCCTAGGTTGTTTCCATTTCATAATAGCTTCTATCTTACTAGGATCAATTTGAATCCCTTCTATAGAAGCAATGTGCCCAAGAAAAGACACCTCACTAAGTGAAATTTCTCATTTACTGAGTTTGGCATAGAGCTTCTCTTTTCTCAAAACTTGCAAAATTGTCTTTTAAGTGTAGTTCATGCTCTTCTTTGCTATTGGAATAAACCAAGATATCATTGATGAAGACAACCATGAATTAATCTAAGTATTGTTTAAAAACTCTATTCATCAAATCTATAAAAAGCTGTAGGAGAATTGGTAAGCCTAAATGGCATTACCAAAAACTCGTAGTGGACATATCTTATTCTAAAAGTTGTCTTCATCACATTAGACTCTTACACTCTTAATTGATAATAACCTGACCTTAAATCAATCTTAGAGAACACTCCTGCACCTTTAATTTGATAAAAAAGATCATTAATCCATGCCAATGGATACTTGTTCTTGATGGTTACTGTATTTAGCTGACAGTAATCTACACACAACCAAAGAGTACCATCCATCTTTTTCACAAACAATACTAGTGCTCCCTAACATGAAACACTAGCCCTGATAAAACCCTTATCTAGTAACTCTTAAAGCTAGATAATCAACTCTTTCAACTCTACTTAAGCCATTATATATGGAGCTATTAATACCAGAGTAGTTTTAGGTAACACTTCTATACTAAACTCGAGTTCCTATTTTGGAGGCAAACTAGGCAACTCTTCTGGAAATAAATCTATAAATTCTTATAGCACCAGCGTGTTACTAGCATCTAACTCCCTATTATGGTTATAAAACACAAAAATGTGACACCCATTCCTCGATCTAGTCATTAGCCAGTTGTCAAACATGATTAATGAGTGCACACATAGCTTGTTATCCAATCTCTACTCATACAACCTTATTTAAAGCATCTTGTCCTGATTAGTTAGTACTTAAAAAATATGAATTTTTAAAAACTTTTAAAAATCGAGTTACATATTCTAAAATTGTGAATCATCATGCTAAAATTTTGGTAGCATAATAGTTTTACTGGGTACTATCTTAAATTTTGAATAGTAACTTATAATCAAGAAAAACGCTTCTAAGCCATTTCATAATCATTTTTCTATCTTTGTGATCCTTCTGATCACTCTAAATCCATCATCAATATCAATATAGTCAAGAAGTGACAACAATTAAGCATAAAACCATTTAAAGTGTTTAAAATACAGCTACAAAATAGTATACATATTACAATTTTAACATGATATGGTTTAGGCCCAACACTAATTACGTCCAACATAAGAGTGCACTTCTATTATCCATACATCTCATAATTTAATTATATTTCAACAAAAAATACCAAAAGAATAATCTTCTATTACTTGTTTAGATGTCCCAAGGCTTGGGCTCAATTATCCTCTTTACCTATGTATCACAAATTAAAATGATGCGCTAAGTGAATTGCTTAGAGGTTTAATCAAAATAACTTTTGCACAATACCATTGATACATATATCGATTTACAATTAGGCATGTATGAATAAGTCACATTTATGATAAATATATATCATTTTTTCATGTATATGCATAATTTAGCATGAAGAAATTAACATGTACATAAGGCACATTGTCATATAATAGACCACACATCATTCATACATGTTATCCATTATCTTACATAATGCAAATAATGCGTTCTCAATGACATTCATCATTCACATGGAATACATTGGACAATGTATATAAAAGATCATTTATACTCTTAATATGTTATTCAGATTGTTTTTATAATGCCCATATTAATGAGAACACAATACCTATGGATAATGGGATCATCATATGCAGTGGTGATTATTTTGGACTTAAATGACTGTTGCATTAGCATAGATATACAGTGATCCCTACTGGATATGCACAATGGCTGTACCCATATAGACACGTGCAATGGCCTAATGAGACTTAAATAATAGTTTCACCCATGTTGAAACCAAAGATCATTAAATATAGGTTTTTAGGTCAAACTACAAGTGGACTCGTAACCAACATTAAGCACTAAAGTGTCCTAGTAGCTACTATCTATCCCTAGTTAACTGATTAACCTATCCATATCTAGGTTGTTACTAATGTGGGATATTTTCATATCATATTTATTTCATCATCATATTATAGTTTAAATAACTTATTTTAATGTTAGCATCACCATAATTTGATGAAACCGATAATATTACTTTATTTCCCCTATTTATGTGATAAAACACAAGTTCATATTTATTAACCACCCACATGTGTCATACATTCTCATTTTAAGCTACAGCTCAATTTATAAAATCCAATTACTCATTTTTAACATATGATATTAAGCATTTCATTTTATGCTCACTTTAAGGCATTTGCATGCATTAGAAGCCAATAGGCCATTTCGGCTATTAATATACACATATTCACATTAAGGCTATGTTCCTAATCTCAACTTCATTAAATATGTCTAACAACTTTTGTGCTCCCAATTATCCAACCGATTCAGCTAAAACCACATAAGCATCAAAGTATGTTTTTATTATCATAACACATCAACTTTCACATCTATATCTTCTCATTAGGCTATAAATATTCAAAGTTCAACTTTTGACTAATAGAGTATATTGTTACATACATACATGTATTCATATTACATTCACATATTTATTCTTGCATACCTATATACATGAAACTTTATAAACTTCACTTACACTTCATATGACATAACTACCTTTATAATTGATCAATTTTTCCTATGTACATTCATTTCTTATCATATATCCATACCCATGCCAAAATAACTATCCGACAAAAACTATAAAACCACATACATAATGCATTTTCTTTCAACCTCAACACATCACCTATTCATGGATTTCTAATTTATCATTCAAAGTCATTATGTCCTAAAATTACATGCACATTTCAAAAAATGCACACACACACACTTATAAGGCCATTCAGCCTTTATGTCCATACACATACTTAAACCATTCATTTCTTTATTCAACATGCATTCACACCCTATTCTATCCCTTAATCACAATTCACTTGTTAATTATCCGTACACATAATAAATTCTCACTTATCCATACATATACACATTTACATATAACATGTATAAAGTAGGGCATGTAATAAATACACTAATTATATTGATTACACATACCTAGTGTGTTTAAAATACTCTATGAGGCTTAACTAAACCTTTGTTTTTCCTTGTTACGAGCCCTTTCTAATTTGGTAACTACCTATTATAGATTCAATTTAGAAAAATTTGTATAAATTCATACAATAACCAAAAATTTAAAATGACCACATTAAATGACTCTTAGGAACCTCTAGAAGAAGGAAAAAATATTGGTTCTTAAAAATTCTTAATCGAATGAAAAAGTGAACTATTCACTTGACTCAAATTTGGGAGGAATCCTTCATTTTCTATTAATTTTCTCACTTCCCACAAGCTCTAAAGGATGTGGAGGCAACTAAAATTGGTTCAATCGAGACAAAGTAGGCTTAAAATGGTAGAAGAATGAAGGAAAATGGAAGGGAGGAAATGATGAAGGCATCAACTTCTTCAGAGGAAGAAGAGGAGGTTATGTGTGTTTGACCAAAATAAGAAACTTTGACCCTATTTATAATTTCCCAAAAATAAAATTTTATTTTATAAATTTTCCCTTCTTTTCTTCCATTTTCATCCTCTTTTAAGCTTTATTTAAAATCAATTACTCATTGAAAAATTCAATGAATTATAGCCCATAATACTCTAAAAATTAGAGCTCAAAAAAATGAAAAATTGAATTATTACACTATTTTTATGGTACTTGATATTTAGATAAAATACTTCATGACCTCTAAAAATTTCAATTCTACCACCATTAGGCTAATTAGAATTTTTTAGTTTCAAATCATATAAGACCCGTAATTTTCTAAGAAACTTCGAAAATATTTTACTATTAAGCTTTGCCTTAGTTACTATTTACAAGACATTGCTATAAAAACTTTCTTAGCATTTTGAACCAATCAAATGACTTTCGACTGATTTCAAACTTTGGTAAAAATTATTTTTTGATTAATACTTTTATCTGGTGGCTTCGGTGCATCTTGGTCTCGAGAACACTATTTATCTAGAGAAAAATACTATTCATAAAATTTGAGATTTTTAGATCGTTATAGTGCAGACCTCCCAATACCCAGGATGGCTAAATTAGTTTGTACGAACTTCCATAATAACCCTAGATTGTAGAGATTAGTCTGTGAAAACCTCCTAATACCCAATTGTGCAAAGCTTACTAGTAGAACCTCGACAGCTGCACTTGCCATATCATACACATAGGCAATGGCTCATATGGACCAAAACCCCTAGTAGCTACTAAATCACTAGTTGATCAGTCAACCTATCTAGTTAGTTTCTAACTAATATGGGCTAACTCTAGTTACCATTTTACATCCCCAATTATAGATCTTTCAACATATGCTCATTTTAGTCACTTATTATTATGCTAATTACATACACATTTCCATTATTATGTGACCATTTTTACGACACATTATGACAACCATAGTAATATTCGCTTAGCCTATTTTCATAGTCCCATAATTCTAAACATTTATCCTCATACATCAAATTAGGTTCCATTGAGCACACTTACATAGATATAGAGTTTCTTTACTTTTACAACTTAGCATTTCATTCTATCTCATCACACTAATTAATCCTTTTAATTACATGACTATAATTACAACTAATAGCAATTGGCATTAACTTTCATCTTATATACATATATTTTACCTCATGTCCATGACACACCTTATGACCATACTATTTTCAAGCCTTTGCAATTCCTTTTTTATCAATTTCCTATTCCTATCACAAACATACTTTACACTTATTTTCTAGCCTAATTACATTACCATACCATGTCAATTACCCATACACACTCACATTTCTCCTTTATATACCATTCAACCATACACATACACACGCACACCATCACATGCCTTTTTCATGCAATCGCCACACATGCAAGCTTTAAATGGCTCACTTATCACACTCACATGTCCATTCCATGCAATTACACACAAATATACATACAACATGCCATTTCCATACACTCTAACACATGCACACATGAACACCAACACAATTAATAACCTATATTATGTTTAATTCACATGCCTAGGGTGTCAAAATCCTCTATTCCACCTCTTCAAGGCTTGGTTCACTTCTCTCCTTCAATATTCTTCTCTTTTCCCTTACAAACATACACTATTTAGGGTTTTGAAAAAATTCTAAAAAATCCTACATAACTCCTAATTAAAAACTATTTGCATGGGTTATCATGGATCACTTAGAACTACCAAAATCTAAAATAAAAGTTGAGAAATAAGCATTTCTACTCACTTTAGGCATTATTCATCAAAAGCTTATATCTTCCAAATTAGGCAATTTCTTTGATTTCTATCAGTGGGAATGGCTTCAAAACACTATAGAGGCAAGGATTGGTACAAA
>CANXYI010621123.1:0-10969 GCA_948208565.1 Hura crepitans
GGTTAGGTAACAGGGCAGCCGTTATGCTGCCCGAATGTTTTTAAATGTCCGGTAACGCCTGATGGTGCTACTCCTGGATTACAGATAGGCAGTAGTGGCACACCCTACCGGTTCAGGCAGGACGGGTAGGGGGGTGCGACAATGCAACACATCAACCTAGATGCCAATTACTCTATTCAATTATCTCTAGTTCTTTTATCAAGTCAAAGTCCACATATTTATGGTTCTGGTTGAAGTTCATTACATTTTAGGCCCATAATAGACAGATTACACTTTAAGACACTAGAAAGTGAGATTTACACTATGTAGTGGCCCATATTTTAGACCTTTGTAGCTGTACCTACCTTGCCTAATGATAGGGATTAGTTTATAGACCTCCTAACATCGGACTAGCAGATAGCAGGGATTAGTTCGTAGACCTCCCAATATCTACAAATGGGATAGTAGGGATTAGCCCCATGGGATCTCCCAATACCTCGAGTCATATCTCTAAAGCATCACAGGTGGATAGCAGGGATTAACCCCGTGGGACCTTCTAATATCCACATACATCAAATGGGTAGTAAGGATCAATCCAAGTGGACCTCTAAATATTCGAGTGTGCAGGGTTTATTTGAGAACCTCGGTAGCTACACCCACCACATCTAATAGACAACAGTGGCCCTAGGAGGACTAAACTACTTAGTAGCTGCTAACTCCCCAGTTGGCCAGTCAACCCATCCAGTGGGTGTCTAACTGATGGGCCAAATTACTATCCTTTACTAACTTAAGGCAATTATGCTCACTATTACTAGATCTTATGTCTATGATGTCATTAGATCATATTATATGCCACATTACACACACAATGTCCTGTTTTACCTATTATCACAAAAATTACTATTAATTTGATAAGTTTACGCGCATATTACTATTTATTTAGTCACTTTTAGATTTTATATCTTTCCTAGAGTCTAATATATCAATCCAATTTCCATGATTCTTCCATCAATCTTCCACATGATATCTCATGAATCATATGCTATCACCATGCCACCAATGGCACACACATAAACATCATTTTGTTAGTCATTAATTAGGTACACATTCCATGCTCAAATAAGCCATTATTTGCCTATTTTCCATTTCATACATGTCAATGTTGTTGCCTATTTTCAAAGCATGTTTAACATACCTCATTTACATTCTAAATGCCATGCCTATATGCCCTATGCATTATTATCCATGCCATTCCATACACATATACCATTTGGCCACACCATGCACATGCATATAAACCTAAATTCTTAACCAAATTTTCATGCATAACCTATTATTTTTACTTATTTAATAGCATTAAATCATTACTTTGCCTTAATGTTATGCCTAGCACTACAAACATACATTTCCATGCACCATATATTCATATTTTCATGACATACTCAATTTAAATTTATTCCATATGCCTGGTGCGTGGCAACACCCTTTTCTTCACCACTTGAAGGCTTAAAACCTTACTTCTCTTCAATGGCTTCTTTGGAACCTAAACATACACAATCCTAACTTAGAAAAGTTCTCAAAAATTATATACAACTCAAATAGAAATCTAAAACCATGGCTATTCTTAGAATACCCTAACCTACCTAAAACAAAAATAAAAATTGAAAGGAAAACACTTAGACAAGAATTTGACACTATTCACCAAGGTGAAATTTCTCTCTTTTTAGCCTTTATTTTCACTTTTTGTTTAAGTAATTAGCTTCAGGAGGTTGTAGAGGTCAAGAACCCTATGTAGGGTGTGGAAATTACTTATGAGAGGAGAGAGAAAATGAAGAAAAAAGAATAAAGGAGAGAAAGTGTATAGCATTAGGTTTTTAGGGATAAAGAGGAGGAAGATGATAGGTTCACACATGTGACCCTTGCACATGTGTAAGCCCTTATATAGGGGTAAGTGGGTGGCCCCGATCGCAACACGTGGTGATCCAATAACTTGTTTTCTCCCGGTTCCTTTTTAAACTTCAAAAATTCATAGAAAATTCTCTGGTCCTCAAAAAATACTCATTTTTATTTTAAAAATCCTTAATTAGTGTCACAAAGTTCCACATAAAATTTCAAGTCAAAATTCCATAATTGACTTTTTCATACTATTCACCCACTA
Organism: Hura crepitans; assembly: GCA_948208565.1. Taxonomy (NCBI): domain Eukaryota; kingdom Viridiplantae; phylum Streptophyta; class Magnoliopsida; order Malpighiales; family Euphorbiaceae; genus Hura; species Hura crepitans. Next base: position 2,138 of record CANXYI010621123.1, read on the forward strand.
GAATAAAATATTCAAAAAAATATCAAATTACCTCAAAAAATTAAAATTCCTTCTTTATCATGTTTATTGGAATTTTTTCAGTTAAGAGTATTGCATTTTTCTGTCCATCTAGGTATATCCCGAGGCTATCCCAATACAAACTCATTTTATCTCTTTATTCACTTGTTCTTAAATTGAAATGATTTATTGGTTTTGCTAAATTTTTAAAATCATTCATTTTACCTATTTTCAGGCCCATCAAAGTTTTATGACCAATACACCCCTTTCTGGCCTCATGGTGATGCCCTACACTGCAAGGAACATCACTCGAGCCTATAAGGTATTGTTCATAAATCTCTAACTTACGAGTGTTACAATGCATATGTAATAGTATGTAGATCTTAGATCTATCGAAGCTAAAGTAAGAGAGTCAAAGAGAAGAAAGGTACCAACAATGACATCAAGAGAATCTGCCTCCTCTTTAGCTCTAATGGCATACTACCTAGTAGGTGCTCTGGGCTTTGCTCTACTTTCTGACTTGGCCCTCTAAATTACATCTACCCTCACTCCCCTATCACCTCGATCTTTTCTTTAACTGAGGGAAAAAATCAGCATAGATCTTTGTCTAGTATCAGATCTCTTTGGATAATTTCTAAGATAATAATTTGGTGAAGCACCCCTAAAGCAAACTTCTAGCTTGTTTTTCCAACACTCCCTTTTATGTCTCTTGTGGCATGTCTAACACTAAGGTATAGTCATAGAGATTGGAGCTCTTGTAACTTATAACTACTATTTTTCTTTACTTTGGACTCTTTGTAATACTTTCTATGACATGCTATATTTTAGAGGTTGTTGTTATGATTATACCCTAAACTGACCTCCTTTGAACTACTTGTCTATGTGTTGAGCTACACTAGATGATCCTTGACCATAAGATCTCTTCTTTTGATATAACTACCACATCTCCTTTTAAATCTCCTTTGCAACATGGCAAGCTACTACCAATGCAAAGAAATCTCTACCCTTTATAGGAGTCATGTACATCTTAATCTCTACATTTAACCCTTTCTCAAATCACTTACATCTAACAGCTTTTGTCTGCACCATATCGCTCAACATAACAAAGTCTTTCTCATACTCTAGTATGAGCCTCTAACCTTGCTTGATATTAATAAACTCCTACTTTTTTACACCTAAATAGTGCTTAATAATGTACTTCTCCTAAAACTCTTCTAAGAAGAAGTCCCATGTCACTTCTACTTCATTTTTGTGCTCAGTTAAAGCATCCCACCACATAAAAGCCTCCTCTTATAAAAGAGAGGTTGCATAGATGACCCTATCCTTAAGAGTACACTTTAACTATTATGTGATCTAAATAGTCCTATCCAGCTATTTATTTTGCTGCATTGGCATTTTCCACTCTTCTACACTTGAAGTCCTCAAGCCCTATTTTCATTATCCTCTCAAGATATGTCTTTTGGAGAGCTTATGGTAATGGGTGGTTACTGAACTAATAGAGGTGGTGGTAGTGGTGCTACAACTATTGCCTATCTCAATAGCTACAACATCTCTTAAAGAAAAATTAGAAGTACCTAAGCCACTGAATATGCTTGCCTAGCATCACTTCTAGTAGCAGTCTTGGCCCTAGTGGCCCTTTAACCAATAGTTATTAAAGCATGGCTATCAACCTTTTCTTCACTGTGTGGCATATTTGAACTCATCTTAGTCTTTAGGTAAAATAACATATTATAAGGCTTAATAACATATTATTATGTGATGTATGTTTAAAGACCTAAGACACTCATGCATAGCCCTTAAATATAGAGGAACGCCTAAACTAGAGCTTTGATACATAACCCCTAAATATATGACACCCCTTTCTTGATTCAATCATCAGACCCAAATAAGGAGTGAGCATATAAATGTGTTATCTAAACAAACCATCTTGAAAACTCATTATAAATTAAAACAATTTTTTAATATCATTTAACCATATGTTAAACTATTGAAAACATCAAAATAAAATTTTGCTTCTAAGTTTTTAAAACTCTTTTAGGAATTCTCATGTCAAAAATCTGATAACATAATGGTTGTATTGGGGTACTATCCCAAAATAAATAGTAACCATGTAAAAGAAAAAGCACTTTTTGTGACACCTTTTACTTTTAATTGCTGAGCCTGACTAAGGATTGCACACATAAGTGCATTATCTAAACTTAATGAATAGTTATACACAAATCCTAAGTTCACAAACATCTTTTAACTACATTTAATTTATGAAAATATGGGTTATCAAAAACTTCTTAAAAACATAGTTACAATTCACTTGTGGAATTCCTTGTGTCAAAAATCTGGCAGCATAATAGATGTAATAGGACACTATCCCAAAATAAATAGTAACCTGTAAGTCAAATTAACACTTTTATATTCAATTTTTCATCAATACACAATATCTATACTCCTATGATCACTCTAAAATCACTCATCAACAAAAATATTTGCAGACCCCTCGATTTTGGATCTAGAACTTTCTTATGTATTTAGACTTTGACCCAACTCGAAAAGCTTGTGATACGACCCAAATTGTGAAAAAAATGGGAATCTATGTCATTAGTAGAACGTTTAGGTTGATAGGATAAAACTTGAAGCTCAACGCTGATTCCAGTGGGCTACAGGGGTGAAACCCCCATAATATGGACCTATTCACCTTTTTAACCTATAACGATAACCAGAGATAGGCTCAAGTAACAAGGCAAGCAACTTGAAACTGAAGTTCGTGCGGACCAACATAACACAAGTCTGAACAGACTTGATGTTATGAGGTCCGCACCTTAATAGCCTAGACCAGTGATCCCAAACCTAATAGACTAATCCAACCATGCCTTAGTCCGCAGGGACTTATCAATGTAAAACTTCTAGAAGTACAGAATTCTTATATAAGAACTAAATCCTAGTCTTAAGGGGATTCTATCATCTCTAGATAGAATTCCCTAAACCCTAACCTTATAAATACCCTTCCTATCAACCTATTATAGGAGGAATACACACAAGACACAATTAAAGATAATTGACTCAAGATTCACTCTACTAGTCGAAAGCCCTCACTAAAATAATTATTCTTCCAAAAACCAAACCATTGTCTTGTTGCTTGGTGCTCACTTCAAGGTAAGATTTGAGGCTCCTTTCATCAAATTAATTCATTTATTTGTGTTATTTTCCTATGTCCAATAATCTCCCATGATTAATAGACATGAGAAGTTATTTTATGTAATCCCCATGACAATTATAGGAGTAAGTTAACCATTTAAATTAGTTTAAGAATATTCTAATCATTCATGGAAAATTGTAAATCGCACTTACATTCTAAAACTGACGACTAAGTCCACATGAACCTATAAATTGAATGTGTATGTGATAAGAGGTCCACACGGACCTATCAATTGAATGTGTATGTAATATGAGGTTTGTATGGACCATGGTATAATAATAGTATCATGTTTGCCATGTCTATTACGTTTTAATATATTCTATTCACCATATTAACATGCCCTTATAACTGTATCATATTGTATGATTATTCTATTCCTTAATATGCATGTTATTAGTATTCTAGAATTAATATAGGTCCGCATAGACTCCCTATAATAAGGATTACAGTCTGCACAGATATATAAGTCTTTTACATGTCTATTCTATTTTATAGTCCACACAGACTCCCTCTCATGAGGACCATAGTCTGCATAGACAATTGTCTTTAATTTCCAGTCCTTATATATATATATATATATATTTCTCACATTCTCTATGGTTTCTTTTTGTGTTCTTTGTCTCGTCTCGTTTAACCCTTTCTTTTGAGTTGTATGGAAGTGACCCATTTCAATGGAGTGAAAGTCCAAATAGATATATAACCCTTACAAGCATTAGTCTGCATAGACTTATTCAAGAGTCTTATAGAGTCCGTATGGGCCTAACGCCATATAGATAGGACCAATTTTATACTTTGGATTATTTTTTTTGGTTTTGTACTATTTATACTTCATTACTTATTTTAGGTTTGTAATAGGTAGTAAATAACTAGTTTTACATGCCAAACACCTAAACTTCGCAGCAAATAGTTTTCTATATGATTAAATGGTGTTTTCCTTAATAAAATGGATTTGTATTTTCCAAATCAAATGTCACAGTAACAAAATGTATTTTAGTAAAGGCCAATCTCTTAGAGATGGGAGTTGGGCAATTACCACCAATTCCTATTGAATTATGGGTAATTGTCTGGTCAAATCACAACTAATGAATAATCTGCTTTATGGATGTATAATATACTTGTTGTATATTTCAAATACTATAATTTACTTCTTATACTTGAAAAGGTGACATAAATATTTGAATATAATGCATGTATAGCTTGAAAAGGGATTGATAAACATTATAATATAAAAGAAGGCATACTATTGGGGTATAAATAAGATTTGATTTCCGAACCTTTCTAATACAGATGATCAAAAGTGCTAGTGTAAAGGCTAGTTGGTAACTCCACAAACCACTCTCATCCCTAGTAAAAATATCATAATCTCTACAATGGCGACTCCAATAAGGACTAAGAATCTCAATTTGAAAGTGCCTAAATAATATGCTATCTTATATTCTAATTTTTATCAATCCCATGCATTTTATTTTATATAAATTGTGTCCCTTTTACCATGGATGGTGTTGTGAACCATGACTCTATTTTTCATTCAAGAATGGAGAAGTGATAACATATCCATCACTCACAAGCCTCGTGCCTTTGGGTATATGAAAAGGTGAACTAATTGGTCGCTATTATCCTTGATTGGAAAGACCCATTAGGAGGGACCTCCACTTATGGGAGCCAATAAGCCTTTTGACCAAACCATTAGCCTATATAGTCAAGCATAGCAACTTTCCCTAAGTTGTATGACTATAAGAGATTGTGATTGCATTATGATTATTATGTGGGACATTTGCATTAAAACTTATTTAAAGTGGGAGTAAGCCTATTGTGCCTTTTATATGGAATGGGCCTAACCTAATTTCACCTCAGAAAAGACTTAAATGTTATAGGCCATTATCTTTGCATGTGCTTTAAATATGAGAGGTCATTGGGCTTTATTAAGCCTATATTTGAACCTATGCATCCCTTAATGATGCTTAGGTAAGCCTACCTAGGAAGAATGACTCAGACCACATACGTAGGAGTAGTAAGGATAGAAGGCTTATTGCTTGTGTTTGTCCTTATACATTTAACATGCATCCTTTTTGTATATACATGTATAATATTACATTGTACTTACTACATAACTTAAACTTTATATCATTCTTTTTTTACATCCTTCTTGTTTTCTATGTATAATGTGTATATCATGTTTGAAGGCACATACGTAACACTATACATACTATGTGACTTAAACTTAATATACCATATGTATCTCATGAACTTTTACATTTCCATCCAAACACTTATGCATTAAGTGTAATGCCCATGCTCCGATGCTTTTTGAATAATGCCACTGGATCTAAAAAGTGCACTCGAGGCACTAAGTCACTTACACGCAAATAGAGGCAGTAACACTAGTTACAAAACTTTACGGGGTTTTAATTTAATGAACAGAGCAAAATTTAAGAATTTAGTAGAACCAATAATTCATTTCAAATTGTAAATTACCCATCGGTTGAATAAAAAATTTTCTAGCTGAGATTGACTCAGGCTGTGCCCAGACGGACCTAAAAATATTAGATCCTGAAGCTCAAAAATTATACTGAGTCCACTGGTGAAAGAAGTTTTGAAATCTAAGGTCATTTGCAAATTCTCATAATTTTTGAGGTTGGCACACAAATTGAGGTAGTTAGAAAACTACCCTATCGATGGAATTTGGTGACAAAAATTCGTGAGCAGGTAGAAGGGATTAAAATATAAATTTTAAAATAAACGGTGTAATTTTTAGAAGTTCGAGTGAATTTTAGTGAATTTTTGAAATTTACCAAAAAATTGAGATATGTTTAATTGCCCGGGTGGCAGTGGGACCCACCCCTAACTTTTCTAAGTGGCCTAACACCCTTGCCAAGTGGCAAGAGTTAATGTTAAGTGGATAATTCCACTTAATCAAGAGGAAGGGAACTCATCCCTTATTACAATGGGCAATGACCCCATAACAGCTTGAAGGGGGAGTTTCTCCTTTTTCCTTGAGGCATTACAAGAGTTTCTAGAGTCTAAAAATTCCTTTGGGATGTTAGTGAACTTCTAGAAGTGGATTGAAGGAAAAAAGAGCTCTCATGAAGGAATTAAAAATCCTAAAAATTCCTAGGGTCAGAATTAGTCCAGCAAAGGAGAAAGGTGAGCTTGCATTGCCTTTCTTTGCATTGCCTTGATTTGTCTATGCTAGAATTGCTTCTTTGGGGTGCCTGAGATCTAGGGGGGATGTATGTACTTTGTGTTTAAGGTGAATTTGGACAAGGAATGACTTGAAGAAGGGAGGAGAAAGTCACCATGGGGGATAAAATTAAAGCTGGCAGCCTAGGCATGGTGGAGATGGCACCTTTAAAGTGAATATGTAAATGAATTCATGTTATTTTCATCATGATAGAGGCCTTTTAGGAGGCCGTAATTATTGGTCTAGGATAGCTTAGTTTTATGTTAGATGAATGGAAACTAAAAATTGAAGGATGAATGTCCATATGTGCATGAATTATGCGTGTAATGTATGAGGAAATAGTGCCTTGGTGCTTAATTTTGCTTGCTGCTCGAAATTGATTTAGTACCTAGGGTGGTCATGTAAGGCCTAAGATGAGGTTCAAGGTTAATTAGTATGTCAAAAAGAGGAATTGAAGTGTTAAGGGCTTGAAATTATAGTAACAAGCATGTTTTTGGTTAAGTACTCGAGAGCTTTGCTATGTACTAATGGTGTTTGCATGGCTTGATGCATAGGAAATTTGGATATGCATGGCCTAAAATAAATGGTATATACTAATACACATATGTATGTGTTGAGACACTATTTTAGAACTAGAAATGCATGGTAAATGTAATGGAAAAGTGTGATTAGGCTTACATGCCTTAGAACTTGAAAGTTTTAGCCTATGGAATATGAGTTAGTTTTGGTTGTTTAACCTATGTTGGCATGTGATTTGTGTGAAATCTTGTGAACTTAAAACCATGGTATTAAGTGATCTAAGGTTGACATGAGTTATGAATGTTTATGATAACTATGAATGCTTAAAAGTATGTATATTGACCTCGACTCATATTTGGAGAATAATTAGAAAAAGGCCTGAATTGTAATTTGAAATAAGGCTTGTGAATTGGCTTGATTCAGTGGTAATGGACAAGTATTATAAGGGCTTGATGAATAAACTTGAAAGGACCATAAATTGGACTTGTATAAATATTGATAATCTACTTATAAATGATTGAATAACATTAAACCAAAACTTACGGCAAAGGCCTAGTATATAGACTTAAGAAGTGAATTGAAATGTAGCTTATGAATGGACCTAAATTTGTACCTTTAGGCTAAAATTTTGAGATGTAAATAGATGCCATTTATACCTATGTTTTGGCCATGGAATTGGTCCAAATATATTTGGCTTTGGGCCTATGAATGTGGTTAATAAGATATTAAAAATTGAGTTAAAATTAGACTTAAACCAGTCTCAGAAGTTAACTTGAAATGTGGTTGAAATGACCTATAACTGTCCAATTGACCAGTACGTAAATAAAAAATGTCACTAGATAGAAAGTATTAACATTTAAGTATTAATGCCATGATAAATTATAACATATGACACCTTGAATCTTGGTAATAGCAGACTTAAATATTATTATGGAATTTTACTCGGTATAGCCAAAATGTGGCTATACCATTTTAGCTAAAAAAATAAAGTATGAGATAAAAAATTTAACTATCTATTTTTGAAACATAAATATTATAAGAATATTTTTGGTTAACAAATGAACTTAAATTGAGCTAGTTGACCTATTAGTTAGATACCTACTGGATGGGTTGACCGGTCAACTTAGGGTTTTATAACTACTAATTGTCTGATGTTCAAGCAGTAAATTTATTAATGGTTGGAAAGGCCTACAGGTTGAATTCCATTATGTCACCTAGATGTTAATGATATTTATTAGTGGCTGGAGAGGTCTACGGACTAATTCCATTATGTCACCCAGTTGTTGATGATTTTTACTTGTGGCTGGGGACACTTATGGGCTAATCTTTATCATGTCACATAACTACTTTTACTTGTGTCTGGAGAGACTACAATTGATCTTTATTATGGCACACATGTCGATGCAATGACATAATTCCAGAATGGGAAGAGCTGCACCAGTTTATTTTCCCTCTAGACCTAGTGTTTTTAAGTGTCATCTTCCTAGTCAGGCCAGTGAATTAAATCAAATGAATAATCAAAATGGTTATAGAGTTAAGAATTAAGCATGACTAGATGATATTTTATAGGTATTGATAAAATATAGACCTAGGGGTATTTTAGTAATTTTCCACTGGTAACAAATAAAGGCTTAAAATGGTATAATTTCGATCATGAAATGGTTCATAATGACTAATTACATAAATTACAAAACTAGTGATAAGTAATTAGATAGTTATAGACAAAACCACCCTAAGGGTAAAATGGTAATTTTGCTTGTATATCAGTGATTGACTTCATAATTTAATTCCTTAACTACTATTAATCGAAATGGCATAAATAAATAGTTTACCTATGTAAAGTGATCAACTGCATGGTAATTTGTATGTTTATAATTAAAAAGGGGTAATTTGGGCTTTCAACAAAGAAAGGTAAGATTGTAAGTCTAATAGCCTGGAATGAACA
>CANXYI010621149.1:0-11452 GCA_948208565.1 Hura crepitans
TCTGAGATCCTAATATTGTGTACTATTTTGTAAGCCTCTTCTACTGGTACAGTGGTCCTATTACATTGAGTTTGTTGTTACTCCACTTTATTTTTCTCTTAAGGCAATCTCTTAAAGTTGAAGATCAGCAGCTTTATACTGGGAGCAAGCTATAGCTAATCTCTGATAAATTTCACTATATGGCTTATCAAATTTATCAAAAAATGGTGTAGGTGTGCCTCTAGCTACAAATTTTGTATTGCTATCTATTAATGTAACCCTATGATTTCTCCAAGCAACATTCTTGCTCTTGTAGGTGGATCCTTGTTTAGACATCTGGTCCTACACCTTATGGTTGACTCTGAGTTATTACTCCCTTTTATTTCTTATTAGATGCAAAGTTTGTATTACTCTACCCCTAAACCCTCTTCTACCGCTCATTTTTTCTTCTGTTCTAATTCATTTCACTTATATTCTTAATCTCTATGGCAAATGCCACTAACATAGAGAAATTTTGGAATTTTCTAGCTACTACATTGACTCAAATTTGTTGTTAAGTCCATTTTGGAATCTCTTGCATCATATAGCCTTTGTAGAGAACATATCCTTAATAGATCAAAGGAGTCTTAGGAATTCCTTCTCATACTCAAAGATAATCATTTGTCTCTCTCCAAGTTAGAAGAATTCTATGCATCTTCTCTCATTGTCGGTCTCGCTAATATGCTTCTTTTTGTAATTTTTTAGAAGAATTCCTAAGAAATAGCTTCTTCTTACTTGTCATGGTTAAAGTCTTCCACCAGTTATAAGTCCCTTGTTGAAAGAGTGTATTGCCATAAATTTAGTTCTCCTTTTCTCTATATTCCAACTATTAATAAATTTCAAGTATTTCTTTAGCCAATATTCAATAGTAGCTAAATCTTTAGCCTTTAATCACCTAAATTCTTCGCTTTTAATTTCTTAAGCCTCTCAACAACCAATTTCTTATAGGGTTCAGGTTGTGGCACTAGAGGTGATAGCTATGGAAGAGCTCTTGTAGCTTTCCTAAAAAACAATATAAGTGTGGGAAGCATATCATGCTAATTTTGAGCTAGTTGTACTAATGGGATAAGATTGGAGGCTGTGGATTGTTTATTGTTAGCCTCACATACTAGGGCATAACTCTTAAACTCCTTATCAATAGCTTGATGTATACTTTGAGACATATTGCCTAGAATCAATAAAGAGCAATTTTTATAAGTGCTTTTATAATTTATATGGATGTAATGTGAATGATTATGCACATTTTTCTTTTAATTCCAATCAAAAGCATAATAGACTCATAGTTCACATACTAAAATTACCTAAACCTTGCTTTAACAAAAAACAATGTGATGCCCCTCCTTTTGTTATCCTAGGACACTAGGAGAGGGAATGGCAAATTATATACCTAAGGCTGCAGATATTTAATTGTACATACATTCACCTATTCACATTCCATATTCTTCGTATACATTTACAACATATAATATGTGAAGCTTATTCATCATAACTTTTAATCTCAATCTTATGCATTAAAGTGAAAACATATTTAATTAACCAAAACAATATCAAACTCTCAAATATAGGTCTTTAAAATCTTGCCAAACCAAATAATATCTATAAATATGATGTTTAAACCACATATGAGCTTTACAATCCAAAAACTAATAATCCAAAGGACAAATTGAGATTACAATATTAAATGATTCTATTGAATGTATGATCATGAAATGGCAAAAATATATGCTCCAAACAATTGACCATAGTTACATATGCAGTCTCTATTGATACCAAAAGTTGTATGAAAATAAACTCTCAATAATTAATAATAATTAACATATACAACATACCCAATTCACCTTTGTAGCACTACACGTATACACAAGCCAGTCATCACAATTAAAGTCACACATTCATTTCTATTCTTATTTATTTAATCATTTCATCATGGTATTCTTATACGTATGATCTTACCTGTACCTACCTTCTTGGAAGTCAGTGCCCTAAACACCATATAGGAGTACACAATTTAATCATACAAATAATAGTAATTAATGTAGCTCAATTATCACATGTAAGGTTGTTACTTCCTCCTATTTACATCTTTGTATCATTTCAAAGTCCACTATATTTAAAGACCTATATAGACTAGATTAAGGGTTTCAAAAATGCTCATTAGAGCTTATCTATTATACAGTGCCATCACAAAGTTTATGTGTTCGTACTCATAAAAGATTACGTAGTAAATAATGATCTCATAAATCTAAAGTACCACAAAAAGGTTTACATGGCTTTACCTACTACAGAATAGTATTACTCATTAAAACATACAAATTTATAGTAACACAATAGGTTTTATGCTACTGTACCTATAATATACAATTGTGTTAAGATCCATTACTGCTAAAGGAACCTAATGGCATGCCAACGTATTCAAATGATATTATAGTCTCTGTATACATGGGCATATCTAATTTAATACACATATACACACATATATATATGATCAATTTGAGGATTACTCTTTAGTAATATCTCATTTGTGCATAGTATTAAACTCATGCTTTATAGAATCATAATAGATTAGTTATTCAATTTAGGATATAACTTATCAAATAAAAGTCAATAGAGGTAGTTCATTGATAATTCATACAATTATTAACATAGCATTATGGTCAAGTATTCACATTACCTAATGTCACATATCAAGATCCTATAATTCAAGTATTCTTAGAAACATACTATAATTAGTCAATTTACATCATCATAGCATATGGCAAAAGTTTAAACCATGTTTTTAATGCAGCGTTTCAAATTAACTCATGATACTTATCATTATTATTTACTTTTTACTATAGACACAAGAGTCTAAGATAATTTTTGGTTATGAGGGTTTCTAATGATGAAACTTATTGATGCTAGATGTTTATTAAGAGATATAGGGGGAGGCTAGAAAATCAATAAAATGCCCTAAAAATAGAACCTAAAACCACCTTTAAAAAGTTCTAAGGAAAATGCCTAGTAGACATCCTATGATGTCTATGCGGACCTCCTTTCATAAGTACTAAGGTCCTTATGGACCTTGTTAATATAGAGGCTACTTTCATTCATGCAAACTTCCTCTCAAGAGGATTTAAGTTCGTGCAAAGCTATAGTCTAATCTATGCGGACCTTTACATATTAAGTTTGCACAAACTAAGAGGACTCATAAGTTGCCCAAGGATTATGTTCTTGATAATTAGAGGGATATTATTTTTGGGGACCATGAACTACCTTAGAGAGACAATAAAAGGTGAATTTTTTGGATAAAAAAAGAGGATTTTTGGAAAAAAATTATTTTACACTTGGAATTCTTTTCTTTAATCCTCTTTTTTAGCCTTACTAGAGAAACCCTACAAAAACCAAATTCTACACTAATAATCCTTGAAGAAGCTAGAAGAAACCCACCTTTTAGTTGACTTTGAAGTAGCCAAACCTTAAAACCTTAATGAAATCTTCATTTGGGGCATATACATTAGGAAACACTTATAAGAGGCTTTCAACCATTCAAATCATTTCTGTTGTTCTAATTTATTCACTTTTATTACTTTTTTGTTGCCTTTTTTCAATACCTTTTTAAGCTTTCTTTCTCTTTCTTTTTGAGGTATATAATGGTTAAAGGAAATGAAGTATTAAAAGACTTATTTTTATAGGTGCACTCTAGAGAGACATCCACTTTTTTAACCTGGTTATTTCTTTTTAATAATTGTTTTCTATTTTTTATTTAACTGAAAGTCTACATGGACCACTTTTTATAGGGAGACTATTCTGTGTGAACCTATGTTCTCATACATATCATATTTATTTTGTCTATAAAGACTTACATCACACATATGTGTTAATTTTTTAAGTTCTTTTCTATCATTTATGTTTTATTGTTTAGGATTAAGGATCCTTAGTGAAATTAGGATTTTACAAGGCGTATTTTGATTATTCTACCATATTATAAAGGATATATCATTATTATATTCTTTTTACCTTTTTTGTTCTTTTACTTACTTATTGTTTTGTTGTTATTGATTCTTTTTTGTTTTCATACATAGTTGTATTATGTTTCTATTGTTTATGAGATAGCTGATAGTTGCTTTCTTTTACCTTACTACGTATATGGATAAGTCCGTATAAACCTTTCGCATCGAGGAGGTTATGTCCATGTGGGCCAATCCTTTTACCTATATCATGCCTTATAAGGTCCGTGTGGATTTATGCATTTGTAGATGATACTGTATGCTCTTTCTTTTCCTTATGTGCTTTTGTGGCAGCACTAAGTCTATGTGAGCATTATATTTGCATGCTCTTAAGGTCCATATGAACCTATCCTTGTTCTAGTGGATCTATTTTTTTATTTTTTATTTTATATGTAATTAATTATTTTTTATTACCTTTTTAGATTCCTTGTACTAGGAATTTTAGTTGTAAATGTCTTAAATATTTCCATGCATAATTATATGCCTATAGATCAAAATGATTTTTGATTTGATAAAAAATTAAACTTAAAATAAAAATATTTTATAGAAAATAAGGGTTAAATTGTATAAAAATAAAGGGCTTAGGATCAAAGTCCCCAAATACCCAAAATAATTTTAATTTAAAATAAGGAGTTTTAATTAATAAAATTTTAACTTAGATATCTTTGAGGACCAAAGTCCTCTTCCCCAAAGTTCATAAAATTGAACAAATAAAAGTTTTAAATAAGAATAGGATTTTATAAAAAGCATTTTACTTAATAATGATTTTGAACCAATGTTCCCCAAACAAAAATGGTTTTATTTGAGCAAAAGTAAAATATTTTAACTAATAAAATGGCTTAGGAACCAAAATTCTATAACCCTTTAGAAAAATGATTTTAATAAATGAAATGAAAATTTTTAATAAAAGATTTTTTAGGAACTAATGTTCCTTCAAATAAAGAAAATGATTTTGAACTAAGGTCCACAAATTATCATTATTATCTGGTCAATATGAATAAAAGGGAATTCCTAAGCCCAAACTCTTTTTGGTTTACTTATTTGACTAACCACATAAGTGGCAACTCATACATACCACTTGGTAAACTACCTTAGAAGGGACATTCAAGCTCTTATCCTCATCAATCGTTAAGGTACATCTAGTTAGCAATTCCCCTAGGGACTCCCCCATGAGAATTCGCTCTAAAGTTCCTTATAATAATATTGGTTAAATCTTTTATTCCATGGTTTATCATTTCCTAAAATTGCACATCATGTTAAAGCCTTAGAATAAGTTAGGCATCCTTTTTTACCTGCAGTGGTGTTCTAAGGCATGATGCCATTTTCACTCAATTTGGTGAATTGTTACGGATAATAACCACTAATCTAAGCCTCATACATAATGGTATATAAAATAGTGAACCAATAGGTTGCTTTACTCATGATTGGGAACACTCATTAGGGGAGACCCCCTTTAGAGGATAACAACTTTGAAATAGGCCATAGCATAGCTAGTGTAATTGGCTTAAATAAGCTTCCCCTAAGATATCATAATAAATTGCATTATATGTAATATGGACTTCTATTGTGAAATGATTTTTAGTGTGCTATAAAAGACAAGGCTTAATTCAATTGGCCTTTTTATAATTGCAACAGATTAAACAAATTTTTTCTAAAAATTATCAGAATTAAAACCTTTTGTATACCAAGAATAAGGAGCATTATAATGCCAATTCGAAACCATACACCATTCATGTTATCGCATTCATCATTAAGACTTGAATAAAGCCCACCTAAGATAGTTATGGCTAGACCACATGTGTGGGAGAAATAAGGTTAGAAGGTTACTTGTGTGTGTTTGTCTATGTTGCATTTCATGCATATATGTATTCATGCATCTTGTAATTTAATAATTGCCATGCACTATCTACTAACCCCTTGTGCTTAGTAGCCATTAAGGACAAGCTATTGACTAGCATTAGTATATAACTTTTATTACCTATTAGTTGGTAAATTTCAATGTTTCACCCTTAAAAGATCTCCTAACTTTTGTTCCTAAATCATGGCTAATGACCAAGATGGCTTTATTTCTCGAAAGGAGGTGATAAAAGTCTTTGATCACTTTAGAGAAATATAAAACTAGTGATGTATGCTAAGGACCCACTTGTGACAATTAGGGCAATGGTTGAAGGATCATGAGATAATTCTTTTACATATGGTTAGTATAAATAAGCTCTTACAACCTTTAAATTGGAAATGTTAGACACCATCACTAGCAGTTTGGCTAATGCTTCATCTAGCTTTATTTCAAATGCCAAATTTTCATAGCAATAGGGGATGAAGAAAGAGCATCCAAATAAGAAAGAATTTTCCTTTAACAACCTAAAGAATAAACTTTCAAGATGTCCCATGTTCAAAGATAAACCTTTGTCATGGCACTTTAAGAACTTACTAATATAAGAGAAACTAATTCCTCTCCTATACAAGCCTCCAAGAGCTTTGTAAAAGTTAGGCAATCATCATCACATCTTCTATGACTATCACTAACATTTAGGGCACCAAACAAATGAATGTTGAACTATTCGAATTGCCATTTAGGATCATGCTAGCTTTTTTATGCCATTCCTTTTGACATCCGATGACACCAAAGGGAAGCAATGCATTATTATGTGCCTAAGGCACAAGCACAAAATATGGCTTATCTAAACTAGCCAAAAATACTTTAATTACATCCCTTTGAAAAGCACGATAAGAAAGAGATGTATCAATAACATATTAAACAAATGTTCAACAAAATAGGACTATGCATATAAGAATGCAACTATTATTCCACACTTGCAATGCTTTCTCTGTTGCACTTTAAAGGTTTAACCTATCTGTGGAAACACTAATACATTAAGAAAAACTTGCTTAATGGTACATAAACTAGTCATATTTACCACTAAAAACACATAAAGCATGTATAGGAAAATATAATGACAATATCTCAAATATATGTCTTAAAGGCATTTCTTATCAAAAGTAGTCATAGGCATTTGCATATACAATGCATGAACCTACCCCACTTACCTTAAAGGTGGTAATAATTATGCAAGGTCATGGTAGAATGAATATAAAACATTTTCATGTTATCATACATGAATGTTGTTTATATAATCTTTATAAAGAAGTCTATCAATTACATGCATAAGCCAAAAGTTACCACATATTCTTTGATTCCATATATTTCACTTTATTATTCACATTATCACTTAATAGCCTAATGTATACTAGACCTACTAAACTTGATAATAGATTGTAAGGTAACAATTAGACTTATATGGCTATACCTATAAACACGTATATACACGATGATCACTGATCTTACATGTTTGTACACACCACATAGTTGTATAATGTCCTCTATATAGACTTAGTGGTTATACCTATATAATAGAAATATGTACAATGATCACTTATCTTACATGGCTATACACACATAGAATAATTATGCAGTGATCATTGACCTTATGCAATTGTAACTGCTAGAATGATTGCCTTAAAGGTGATAGAAAAATATATGTAGTACTACTAATCCCTATTAGCATGCTAACCATCCAAATGCTAATATAAGTCTAACAATACATAAGCTTAACTTTTATGTTGGTAAGTTCATTTCATTCTTTACATTGCCATGACAAGGCAATTCACACAAATGTTTTATATAGTCACATTGGCTTATGAGCCTTAAGACTCACATTGCTAATAGCATATCACATATTGTGTTTTTGTTCATATATTTTGAGATCACTTGCATGCCAATCTTAATTACATGCTTTTACAGTCACATGAGGTCAATATAATATATTCATATCATTTGACATGTATGCAAGATCCATACATATTCACATAATACTCAAAGCTTATCATTTACTTTGTGAGTATCAATGTCTCTATAACTTGTCTTACTCCTTCACAATGTGATGATTCACCCTTTTCTTCCACTTCAACAAGAACAATAGAAAACAAAGTAACTTAAACCAATGTAAGAGCCAAACAATGCAAAAGATGATGAAGATAGAGTGCATGTCTTACCTTAAAGAATTTTAGCCAATTACTTGAGAGAAAGTGCCTTAAGAAGATTAATAGAGAGAGTGAGAAGAAAAAAATGCCAATTTCATTCTTTTCTCTATTCAATATTTGGCTATTTATACTTCTTAAGTGGATGGTTAAGATTTCATAGTGACTTCCATCCAGTGGCAAAAATTCCTTAAGTTAAAATGCCACTAAAACCCATTTTCTAAAATTCACTCTAACATTTCTAGTTCTTTATCTAAAAGCTTTTATGCCTTGATAAAAAGTTGTTTAAAACTTTATAAATTTCCATTTTAGCCCTTATACATATATTATATTTTTTGGTAATTATTTTTATGGTGTTACAAGCTTGTCCATAAATAAAGAGTAAACCTCACCAGTAGTTTGATCATAAGAATGTTTTAAGCTTGCACTTCAACTTTTTCTTTTTTTTATGCCTTTCAGAATGTTTTGAACTTAGGAACATGTCTTAAAACCTAAAACTTCTTTTTCCTTTCAATAAAATGTTGTCACTATTTTCTTAATGATATGATGTTTGCCATGCGATAACATATATATTTATAATCATTACATATGTGACATTAGTCCAATTATGAATAGTTTGTTTAATCTTGGCATATGTAAGCATTTTTTATCGCATTTCCTATAGCTTTTAATATGGTTGAAAAAAGATAAGAAAATAAAATAAAAAAGAGTAGCTATCCCATTTTAGCCATTGAACTAAGGAAACTTTTAGAAATATGGATAACATTGTGACAACCCTTACTTGATATGATTGTCAAACCCAAATGAAGAGTGACACAACCTGTATCCAATCTTATAAAAAATCTTTATAATTTAAAAACTTATTTTGAAACTCAATTTAAAACTTTATAAGACTTTTAAAAATGTGAACTAATGAAAACAATTTTAATGGTTATACTATTAGGGGTCCTCGTGTCTAAAATTCGATAGCATAATGGTTATTCGAGGACACTATCCCAAATAGTAATCTAGAAGAAAATGTACTTCTATAATACTCAAACACATCAATTCATCTCTATGATCCATCTTATCACTCCAATCTCATTAACAAAACTCATCGACCCAAAATAAGGAAAATATATTATACAATATTAAAAACATCCATATAAGCTTAAGTTATGTTTACAAACTTAAGCAAAATAGTTTATAAAAGTATACACAAAATGTGTTTATGCCCAGTCCCTTCATACATATATGAGTGCCCCTTAATAAGTATATCACATAATAATAAAAAGAATAACAAAATGCCAAAAACTTTCATCATTGAATCAACTATTCCAATATTAAGGTTGTAGCTTTGATAAGTTTTTTGACCTACGCACTGCAAATAATGATGCACTAAGCGATATGCTTAGTGGTGTATATGTTCACATGCATTCATGAATTCATAAATTTGTACATTTATAAAATCAAGCATTTATTCCTTTTTATATGTATACTTTGGTATCATACAAGTTAAGCATAAGCATTTATATCATATAAAAAACATATACACACATACTGTTAATACATGTCTCATGCAAATCATGATCTTAGTGTATACATATAGATTATTATTCAGTCAAGGTCTCATATCCATTAATATAATTATTACATGTATGGCAACATAACATAAAATGTCATACTCATAAAATATAAGTTAATAGATAATTTGATAACATTAGTACATCATAACTTATGTCCTTATCCTTCATTAATCTTGCTTTCATTAAGCTTTATTATCTAATTATTTATTTGTTTGCCCATAATTAAGAGGCAACTGCTTGAAACTAGAGAATCAAACTCTCTACAGTCATATAGGCTATATATATGTTTAGTGCCCCCTAAGGGCCTATGCGACCCTGTATCAGCCTCGAGTTTGTACAATGGCTCCTTTAAACCTACAAGGTCACTGCGTTAAGCAAGTAGTGTGCAATGGCCTTTGTGGACCTATCTGATTGCTATACCAACCTAATATACATGATATCTAAATATACGTGTAATGGTCTTATAGACCTATATGGCTACTGCACCAACTTATGTTATGTGCAGTGGCTTTACAGACCTATACAACTACCACACCAGCCTATAGGCAGTATGGTACCATAGCAGCTACTATATATCACTAGTTTACTGGTCAGCCTATCCAATCAAGGTTGCCTAATCATATAGGTCAACCACCATATTTGATTATGTTTCACTATCAAAAGTAAATTTAGAGTAATTTTTACTCTTTATATGGTTAACATATGACCTTAAGAAAATGATGTTGTTCTTAGGTCAATTATTTTCTATTAAACACTATTCATGAATTATATATCCATATGCCACTTTATTCCAAACTCAAATTATTCGTCATAACCATATCTTATCACTTGCACATAATGATCACTTCATAAGATTTTTCTATGCCATAAAGCAATAAGCCATTCTTTGTTTTTCTTATGCTTTATCATAACATGTGCACTTCATACATAATAAAAAGAGATGCATACTCTTAGCATCATAAACCATTCGACCATATTAAGAAAGCCCATACTTATTATGAATCTTTTATGCACAACTTATTAATCACTATATTTCACTTAACTACATAAATAAATCACTTTATTAGTAACACATCACACAAAAACCACATGATTCATATAAACTATTTTAAGCATATTATTCACTTGACATGCAAAATCTTGATTCAACATATTGTAATATCCTCATTCAAGTTCATCAAAGCCATTATGCTAATGAAATATATTTTGGCCATATCAACATTCAAAAGCATTAGTCTCATTCTTACACTTTACACATGAAGCATAAGCACTTGCATGCATATTTTATCACTCATATAATCTACATCATTAATTACGTACTATACTTACCTACATCATTAAGGCATGCATAATTGAATCATTTGCCCTATTTATGCATTTTTACATGACTTAATAATCTCTTCATTACTAACAAAAACATAAGCACCTTTAAAATCTTAATATATTAATCTAATTCATTATCACCAAATTACAAACACAATATATTAAGCCATAACCATCATAAGTATTCTTTGGGAACCATTCATCCAACCTATAGTAGAAACATGGCTTAACCAATTCTTCAATTCCAATACCATAATTAGGATAGCTAAAACCACATAACACTAGGCATCATCATTTTGACACCTATACGCACACATATAACATTTTAGCTATAACCACATCAAGGAACACATCATGCATAAATTGGCCATGGCATGCTGGACATACAACATCATCATTTTCCCATCATTCACATAGTTTAACATTCATTGTAAACTCAAATAACCATTATAAGTCTTATTACATCAGTAACTTACATTAGCATACATACACACTTTATGTTAGGGTTTATACATATATCAT
>CANXYI010621207.1:0-14800 GCA_948208565.1 Hura crepitans
ATTATGGTCATAAATGTGGGCCACTGCATAAGTATGATCCTGTTATCCATAGGTTTAGGGTTATCCCCATAAGCATAAGTTACATAATGAAACAAATAGTAAAAGTAAATTGTAATGCATGTCATTACCTTAGATAGCTGATAAGTGCATGTACGATATGAGCATGGCTTGGTGTGATGAATTGATGGTTATATACGTTGATTGTCACTCATGTATGAGCTGTATATCCTTATGCATAATGTATGTCTATTACACATAAATATTTGCATATCACCATTTATTTGTATTTTATGTAATATATATAAATTGGTTATACATGAAAATTTATGGCATGTATTTATGGAATGTTAAATGGTTAATTTTAGCACATATTATTTAAATTACACAGTTAAGCAAGTTGCTTAGCATGTCGCTTATTTATGACATGTAAGTATGAAGATATTTTGATACTCTAAGCCTTAGAACATTAAGACTTAACTAGAGAAGGCTTTATTTTGGTAAAGCTCTTTAATGAAAATATTTTTGATTTATAAGTGGCACTCAAATGAATATGTAAAGAGGATGAACCTTGTATTTATTTTGTAACTTAAATGTTCTTTTTGGTTCAAACATTTGTAAACTATATTTTCAAGTTGTGCTATATGATATCTCTCCCTAAGGTTGAGATATCATATACTATGTTTGTGTGCTGTTAGAGTGATTAGAGGATCACATTGAGATAGAGGAAGTGTGTGAATGATTATTGAAGCATCTTTTCTTATGCAGGTTACTATTTACACTTTAAGATAATGCCTAGTACAGCCATTATGCTATTGGATTTTTAGCATGAGGGTTCCCAATTTTAAATAAGTAACACTATTAAAAAGGTTTTTGATAACTCGTATTTTCACAAATAATGATTTTGACAAAAAATGTTTCAACGAAATAAGGGAACTAGAATGAGTTTAGATATCTCGATATGTATGCACACCTTATTCAGGTTCGGTGACTGACTGGTGACTAGACTAGATAAGGGGTGTCATATTTAGTGGTATCAAAGCTTTTGGTTTAAGTGTTCTTAGTAACATTTCAGTGTACTAGAGTCTAGAGTCCATATCACATACTATTTGATCTCGAGGCTTATCAAATTGCTATTGTACCTATATTTATAATGAGCACTCTGACATAATGTAGCGAGGATATAATCAAGAGTCATAGTTTGAATATGGTCATACCTGAGGCATCTAGAGTTGGGTCTATATCTATGAGCATAGCAGGACATGCATAATTCATAAGACATGTTATGCCAGTGTTCTTATAAGAGATGCTATAAGTTTTGAGGCAAGCTACTGCTATTGCTCCATTGCCACCACAACTATAACTTGAGGTACCATTAGCTCTCCAGAAGACATATCTTGAGAGAGTGAAAAAAATGGGGGCTAAGAACTTGAAGGGTGAAGGGGAAGTGACTCTTAGGAAGGCAGAGTATTGGCTTAACCATATTGAGAAAATTATGAAGTAGATAATGTGCACGCTAGTAAAGAAGGTCATATGTGCTTCCTCACTACTAGAAGAAGAAGCAACAAAGTCATAGGAAGATCTTATAGAGTACAAGGCTGACGATTAGGTGACTTTAGAGTGTTTCTAATAGAGGTCCATAAGAAATACATCAAGAAGGACTACTTTAATGAGAGACTTTAGTAGTTCTTAAATTTGACGTAAAACCAGAAGACCATTAGTGAGTATGAGAAAGAGTGCACCGTGCTTAGTAGAAATGCTAAGGATACCATCACCACAAGAGTAGATAAATGTAAGAGGTTCAAGAAGGGACTACATGTTGGCATTAAGTTTAGGTGGTACCGATGAAGATAAAGGATTTCTAATAGTTGGTATTAGTATGCAAATCTATTGAAGGGGTTCAGAAAGAGAAGAAAGAGTTCTATCAGAAGAAGAGAATAGTTAGACAGGGAGCATCTAGTATAGCTCTACCATCAAGCAAGAAATATGCGAAATTTTAATATGATTTGACTCGACAATTCTAGAAGTAAGGCTAATCACAAAAACCATCATAGGGTTGGAAAGGAAAATCTAGACAGCCATGGTCTCAAGCTGCTTCTACACCTGGATTAGTAGCAATAAGAGTTAAGCTCCTTAGTGTTTGATATGTTTTAAGAGGCATAGGGGAGAATGTTAGAGGAAGATAGGGTTATGTTTTAAATGTGGACATTCGAGTCACATGCAGAAGGATTGTCCTTAGGGATGGAGTATGGGATAGAGACCAGCACATACATAGACTAAAGGATAGAGGAGTGGCTAAAAAGAGAGAACTAAGGAAACTCAAAGAGACAAATCATAATCCTAACATAAGTAGAGAGCTCCTGCCCGACAGAATCCCATTAGAGCTCAAGAAGATTCAAATGATCAAAATTGCATAACTAGTACTTTTCTCCTATTTAACTTTCTTATTTTAGCATTAATAGACCTATGGTCTCCATATTCCTATGTTTGCACATCACGGGCATAAGATCAAAGGTTAGTTTTAGAACCACTTAACCTAGAGATCATGGTTAGTAACCCTATAGGCCAACATATGGTAGTTAATAGAATATATAGAGATTGCTCATTAAGAATACAAGACCATTAGTTTTTTGCTAACTTAATAGAGTTACCTTTCAATTATTTTGACTTGATATTAAGCATGGACTGGTTGTCCAAATATCAAAGCGATTTAGATTGCAAACATAAGAGGTTGACCCTCCAAACTGATGATAAATCTAAAATCATAGTTATTAGAGAGAGGCTCAATTTCTTATCCAACATGATATCTGCGGTCACTTTTAGGTAGTTGATGAGGAAGGGTCGTTAGACATATCCTGCTCATATTTTTGAAACCAGAACAGAAGAACTAGATGTTAGTAGAATACCAGTTGTTGCTAAATTTATTGATTTTTTTTGGAAGAATTACTAGGTTTGCCACTAGAAAGAGAACTTGAGTTCAATATTGAGTCATTGCCTAGTACTACTCTAGTTTCTATAGCACCTCATTTTATGGCACCAACATAATTGAAAAAGTTAAAGCTTCAATTGCAAGAGTTGCTAGACAAGGGTTTCATCAGACCAAGTGTTTCATTATGGGGAGCACTGGTTCTATTTGTTAAGAAGAAAGATGGTTTATTTTGGTTATATTTTGATTACTAATAGTCGAATAAAGTGACCATCAAGAACAAGTATCCTCTACTATAAACCGATGATCTACTTGATCAGTTTAGATAAGCAGAAGTGTTTTTTAAGATAGATTTAAGATCCAGATACTTCCAGTTGAGAGTAAAGGAATTGGATGTGGTGAAGACTACTTTCAAAATAAGGTATTATCATTATGAGTTCTAAGTAATGCCGTTTGGGCTTGCCAATGCCCCTACAACATTCATGGGCTTAATAAAGAGAGTCTTTAGGTGTTATCTTAACTAGTTTATTGTAGTATTCATAGATGAAATTTTGGTTTACTCAAAGAATAAGGAAGAGCACAAACAACATTTGAGAATAGTTCTTCAAATTCTGAGAGAAGAAAAGCTATATGCCAAGCTCAGCAAGTGTGAGTTTTGGTGAGTGAACTATCTTTCTTGGGACATATAACATCAGCTAAGTGTATTAGAGTTGACCCTAGCAAGATAGAGGTAGTGATGGAGAGGAAGCCACCTAGGAACACTATAGAGATTAGGGTTGGCAAGGTACTACAAATGGTTTGTCAAGGGGTTTTCATTGATAGCAGCCCTTATGACATGGTTATTGATGAAGGATGTTTAGTTTGTTTGGGATGACAAGTGTTAGAATAGCTTTGATAAGCTCAAGGCTTTGTTAACAGAGTCTCTGATTCTTGTGCAACTAGTTTTAGGGAAGGGCTTCACTATATATAATGTTGCATCTCATAATGGATTAGGTGTTTTGATGCAAGATTGTTGCCTATGCTTCAAGACAGTTGAAGCCACATGAGAATAATTACCTTAGTTATGATTTAGAGCTAACAACCATTGTGTTTGCTCTAAAGATTTGGAGACATTATCGAAATAGGGAAAAGTGTTACATCTACACTGACCATAAGAGTCTTAAGTATCTTTCTACACAAAATGAGCTAAACTTGAGACAAACGAGGTGGATGGAATTAATTAAGGATTATGACTATTTGATTGATTACCATCTAGGTAAGGCCAATGTAGTGGCCAATGCACTAGTTAGAAGTTCATGGCAGCCATGAATGTTAGATTATAGCTCACATGTGATATTGCCTTGTTAGCTAAGATGCAAGTCAAGCCAAGTCTATTATAGCAAGTGAGGGATTGTCAAAGAGATGATTAAAGGCTGATATGTATTATAAGTGCCATTTAAGAGGGGAAGCCAATAGAGTAGAAGATAAAGGGAGATGGTTGTTTATACTATCATGATAGAATTTGTGTTCTAGATGTGGAAGAGTTGAAGAAGTAGATTTTGCAAGAAGCTCACAATGCTCTTTATATGACGCATCCTGGTAGCAATAAGATGTATCAGGATTTGAAGCTTTTTTATTAGTGGCTAGGCATAAAGAGGGATATGTCTTAATATGTGACAAAGTGCCTTACTTGTCAGTAAGTATAGGCAGAGCACTAGGATCCTTCTAGATTTCTTCATCCTATAGCAATTCTAGAATAGAAATGGGATAGAATGACTATGGACTTCGTGGTTGGGTTATCTATGA
The DNA here is from genome assembly GCA_948208565.1 of Hura crepitans. Lineage (NCBI taxonomy): Eukaryota > Viridiplantae > Streptophyta > Magnoliopsida > Malpighiales > Euphorbiaceae > Hura > Hura crepitans. The sequence goes on from CANXYI010621207.1 coordinate 4,709, forward strand.
CCAGGAGCAGGTGTGACTCAGCATGGGTGATTATAGATTGTTTGATAAAGACATCTCATTTTATACCTATGAGAATGGACCACTCCTTAGAGAAGCTAGTAGAGATCTATATAGATGAGATAGCCAGGTTACATGGAGTGCCATCTTTGATTATATTGGATTGAGATCTAAAGTTCACATTGAGGTTTTGGAAGAAACTTCATAATGCTTAGGTACTCGATTGAGTTTCAGTACAACATTCCATCTACAGACTGATGGATAATTCGAGAGAGTCATTCAGGTTCTTAAGGATATATTGAGGGGTTATGCATTAGAGTTCAAGGGAAGTTGAGTCTTAGGTTTATTAGGCCATACGAGATCATAGAATGTGTAGGGCTAGTAGCCTAAAAACTAGCTTTACCTCTAGAACTTTAGTATATCCATGACATTTTTCATGTTTTCATACTCAAAAGATATAGGTCAGGTCCTATGCATGTGTTCACAATAGAACATATAGAAGTTAATCCTAACTTGTCTTATGAAGAAGAACCAATGAGGATTATTGATAGAGTGGAGAAGGAATTGAGGAACAAGACAATACCCTAGGTGAAGGTTCTTTGGAAACACTATGGGATGGAAGAAGCAACCTAGGAGACAAAAGCTCTGATAAAGGAGTAATATCTATAATTATTTGAACCAGGTACTGCTTCAACGTCGAGGATGATATTTCTTTAAGAGGGGAAGAAATGTATGCCCCGAAAATTCTAATAATTATGAATAGTACCTTCTCAGGATGAATAGTGTTCTTGAGACCCAAGATACACTAAAGACACTAAATGAAAGTATTAATCATAAAATAATTTTTGGTAAACTTTGAAATCAATCTGATGTCATTAGAGTGGTTAAAAATGCTAAGAATGTTTTTATAGTAGTGTCATGAGAATAGTGACCAAGCCAAAGCCAAACTATAAATTAATTTCAAAGTTGCTCAGAATATTATGAAAAATATACAATCTAATACTTAAAAATTCCAATGAGTCTAATGGCGCTAAAATTGAAAATTTTCAATATCGGGAAGTAATTTTTCAAGAAATCGATCAACATAAAAGTAATGAAATTAATTGATTTTTTCACATTTTTAGCATTAATTTTTAGAGGAATTTAAGGGATGATTAAAGTGAATTATTGCTTATAAAAATAGAAATTTATTTGGCTTAGGAAGTAAAGGAAAAATGGGAGAAAATGAGGGTAAAAATGTTAAATAATAATATTTGAGAGAGGGTATAAATATACAAATTTGACCTAAGAAGTCAAATTTACTATCCCCCCCTCCCTCTCCTTTGCAACTGATGGCTCCCCTCCTCCCTCTCCACTATTTTTCTTCCTTCAATTCCCCCATAGAGCCAAAATCTCTAAACTAAAATTAAACCTTACAGCCTTCATACCCTAAGGTCATCTAGGAAGTGGAATTTTTAGGAAAAACGGTCTGAAATTGTCGTTTTTTCAACCTCATGAACAATAACCAAAAAATTTTTTGGGTAAGAATTTCTAACTTTCATTATTTTTCCTAGATACCAGAGGTACCCAATAGTTGATAAATGGCCTTATATTAATTTTTATAGCTATGGTTGATTTATTATGGATTTTTGATGTTTTGTTTGGTTTATGTTAAGAAAATTTGATTCGAACTGCAATAAAGCCAAAGCCAAGGCATAGACAAGTCTCCGAGAAACTCTTCAATTGTCTTGGTATGTGAAATCAAAATAAAAAGGGCATTTTCACTTAAAACCCCAAAATGTACACATTATGTCATTTATGCCTTAACTGCTTATTTGAGTATGTTGTTATTAATGTCATCCATTAATTATGTAATATGGCTTATAATAAATGTATTAAGATGTTTGGAATGTTTGGAATGCATTGAAATTAAGTGAATGTATTAAATGTGCTATGTGTGCTATTGAGAACCTAATATGTAAAATAATAGGTATAAATAACTAAATTGAAATTTATAGCTATATGAACATAAAATAAGGCTAATTTGCTTATTTGGCATAATTGTGTATGTATGAAGGCAAGAGGAGGCCTTAGGAATGAATTATGCTCATTATGTACCTTAGGTTTGGTATATGTACATAAAATGTGAAAAATGCTTTTATATGCATTATGTGAGCATGTCATGTGACAATTAGTGTATTGGTCATGGTGGCATGTTGTATAGTCAAAAGGTGTATTTTATGCTCATTTTTATTAGGTTGGTCGAATGACATAGGGTGATAAATGTGAGTGTAATGAGTAAGAAAATGTCATTGAAATGTGTTTATGTGTAATGCTTGCTAATTCACATTAAATGTGCCTATATCACCTAGCATGGCCGAATGGCCTATAATTAGTAATATACATGATGTTTCATGAATTATGAAAGATTTAGTATATGTATTCCTTAATTTATATTTTTGAACATGAATATGATGTAAGTCATGAAAGAAATGAAGTTTAGGACCCAAAAGTGTCTTAAACCTGAAATGACCCAAAAAGAGCTCTTAAGAGCATATTACGCCATAAATTGAGAAAATAATAACTATAAAGGCATAAAATAACCCAAATGGATTTTATGACCTTATTTGAGTGTGTTTATGTTAAAAACATGTTAAAAATCCATATATGAGAAGGAAAAATTTGATTTCTATGTATATGGCATAATGATTAGGAAAAATGGGCATATAGGCTCAAATTACGATTTTAATAAAAGTAAGCAATTTTGGACTTCCAATGGCTAAATATACATGTTAAAAACTATGTAAATTCATCTAATGAGGTGAAACTAAAATTAATGGTTTTAAGCCCATGAGATGCAATAACCTAGGAGATGGGTCGGTTAACTGATCAGCTTAGGGATATATTAGCTGCTAGGGCAGTTTAGTACTTATATGAGATTTAAAAGTTCACTTTTAGTCTTATCTATGGATATATGTGTTGTGATCTTTGGATCTTTGTAGATGCAGTCACTGATAAAGTCCTATAGGGGCCACTGCATCAAGCATGTGTGGGTACAGTAACATAAATTTAGATGGGAACTACACAACATAGCATGTACAATTGCCATTAAGGTCTAAAATGTAGGCCACTGCACAAGTATGATCCCATTATCCATAGGTTTGGAGTTATCCCCATAAGCATAAGTAAAGAAAAAATGGCAAACAACATAAATATACATTATGCATGACATGGCCTAAAATGAATATTATATGCATTTATGATGCATAATTTTTACATTTGATGAACGGTTAAGCTTATTTGTTATGTTGCCATGCATGTATGATATGAAATGGTTGGTGCATAGAGCATGTCAATTCTAATTATAGTTAATACACATCCTTATTTGTATGCATATTATGCTATATGTTAAATAGTCATGTATGCTAATGATTGATATTTAACCATGGCATGGTATGAATGAAAATTTTAGCACATATTATTTAATTACACTACTAAGAAATTTTCTTAGTGTGTTATTTGTTTACAATGCATAGGTACAAAGACATTTTGATACCAGAGGCCTCAAGACATTAAGACATCAAAGAGAAAGCTTTATTTTGGAAAGCTTTTATTTTTGTAAATAGTTGTGATGTATAAGTGGCACTCAAATGTGTATGTAAAGGGGATAGGGCCTAACTTGTATTTATTTTGTAACTAAATTGTAACTTAAATGTTCTTCTTGGTTTCAACATTTGTAAACTGTATTAACTATAATTGTATGTTGTGCTATATGATATCTCTTCCTGAGATTGAAATGTTATATGTTATGTTTGTATGCTATTGGACTGATCAGAGGGTCACTTTGAGATGTAAGAAGCATGTGAATGATTATAGAAGTGTCTTTTCTTGTGTAAGTTACTCTTTAAAATTTAGGGTAATACCTGGTACAACTATTACGCTGACAAATTTTCAACATGAGCATTCCTAGTTTTAAATAACATTGTTTAAAGAAGGTTTTTGAAAACCTGTATTTTCACGCACGATGATTTTGAATACGAATGATTTATAACAAGTAAATGGGTAGATGAGTTTTGGATATCTCGATATATATGCACACCTTAGTTGGGCTCAGCAACTAGTCAGTATCTGGACTGGGTAAGGGGTGTCATAGACTAGATTTAAGTGCATATGCTTTATACCTTACAACATAAAAACATGTACATGAGTATTAATTATCTAAGACATCTTTTCTTGTAGGTAAGTAAGTCTCTCTGATGATACTGCCTTAGACTACACTGCTATAGGTTGATGCTGCATTTGTTGTACCATAGTCAAACCTTACGCATCGGGATAAGTGATATGATAATCATATGCTTAGTGGTGTGTTCATTGAAACTTACATATAAACATATAGATCATAACTATATAAGCTTTTCATAAGCTTAAAACCATAAGTCCAATATAATTAATACTAATTTATTTACCTTAATAATACCTACCAATTAAATCATAAATTTACTATAGCATACAAAATGACCACTTATACCCAAATGAATGTATCACAAATAATATGCCATGAATGTAGAGGTAGGTATTCCATGATTTCATACATCAATCACATTTGAATATCGTATGTTACCCCTATGCTTACCTTAGAAATTATTATGCCCAAGTGAGCAATAATCCTTAATATTATTCTTATTTATATTTATCCAGTTACAAAGCTTTTACCATCTATTTTAATTTTTCTATTATTAATTAAAATAGTGGTTCCTCCACATCTTTTAGTTTCTTGGCCTATACTTGAAAGATGACCCTAAAATACTGGATAACGAGATCAAACTCCTGCACTAGCCCACATTCTGGACATCAGTAGCTACACAAACCAAATCCATCCAATAGTAGGGATCAGTTCTCAGGAACCTCCCAATACCAGAATGGTAGGGATCAACCACAATGGACCTCTCAACAATAGGATAGTAGGGATTAGCCCTAGCAGACCTCCTAATATCCCAAAAATCTTGATAGTAGGTATCAGCCCTAATGGACCTCCAAATATCTAAAGGATATGGATAGTAGGGATCAACCCTAATAGACCTCCTAATATCCAAAAGGCATGTAGGAATTGCATGTAGAACCTTAGTGGCTACACTTTCCATATAATAGGTAGTGGTTTGCAAAAATCAATGCCACTAGTAACTACTAAACTCTCTAGTTAACCAGTCAATGTATCTAGCAAGCTATCTAATTCATATAGGCCTCATTGCTTTTTATTACCACATATTCACGTTAATAGTTTTGTTTTTATAGTCATTAAATTCATGCCTCTTTAGTTCTAAGAACTTATCATAATGCTAAGTAGACTCATATACCATCATTTCCTTTATTATCTAGTAATACCATACATTTCCCTTTATGGGGTTCCATTAAGCCATTATTTCGTATAATTCATGCTTTAATCACACTAGGTGCTTTTTCAATCATATTTAACCCTAGTCTTATCATATTAGCTTATCAATTCTATATGGTATTCTATCCTATATACTTATAGCCATTTCCATTTAATTAAAATCATTATTGGTTTCTTCATATAACTAAGATGCCATCGCTAATTATACACTATGAGCCAACATATATTGCTAATTTCACACTATACTATTTAGCCATTAGCTATATTATTCTTATAGTATCATCCTCTTTTTAAATCCTTTACTTAACCTAAGTTTACATTATGCAAATACAACCAATGATGCATAAATTCTTTTCAACTTCAAGTACACCCACTCATAACTATAAGACAAATCATTTGGCTACTCACATACTTTCTTTTCACACCTTTTTCAACACTTTTTGCATATATATATATATATATATATCTAATCACATTATAATACTTATTCATTTGGTACTCATAATTACTTGATCACACATACATATGTCATATTCCCTATAGATATATGCACACATATCCAAGGTAGTTAAGTACATGGAACTTAATATGCATCTTCCCAATCTATTTGCATGGTTAACTTAACTCCTCACTCAATTCCATCTCTATAATTACTTTGTGTCCTCCTATATATATTTCGGCCATAAGAATTACTACTTATTTAAGTTTATTTCTTAACATTACCTTTTCCAATTTTACTTAAATTATATAGTTAAGATCGTATACATATAATCGAATTCTATCTTTACACGTTTGCACCCTCTTTATCTTAGTCATGCCATTCAGCCATGACTACTCTTAGCCTATCTCCTTCCATTCCAAACTTTCTTTCATCATTTAATCTCTTCTAAACACACACTTGATATGCTTTATGTCTTACTTAAGCACTAACTTTATTTACCCTCATCTTCCTACAACACATACTATCACATTATAAGACATTATTATTCTAATTATTTATTTGTTATCTCACTATTTCTTACATTAAACAAAATGTAACACAACTAAGGCACACACATATGCACCACACTCTTTGGCCAAAAGCCTTCATCACCAAACCACCCCATCACATTATACACTAAGCACCTACACAACACACATATATATCCTTACACTAAAATATTTATCATTTATCAATGTATTCATCCTTAAACTCATTTTAAATTTGCTTTAAGCCTAGGATAATACATGCTAGCCTTAACCATGAAAACTATTATATCTCTTCATACTCATACTATATACACAACACACATACATTTAAACCTACAATTCCATCACTTATCAATGTAACTACTCGTGCACTTTCTCATGTCACGCGTATACATACTTTAATATGTCAGAAGTTCATACTCATCCCTTTACCCTATTCGGCCACAAGGATGTTTTCACCTTAACAACCATAATTCATCCTAATTTTTATTTTACTTATTCATTAATAATTATTTATATCACTAATACCAATTAATACCCTAACTACACACATTTATACATTAATCACCATTAACACACATACCTTAATTATCTAAATTAACATGCCATACCTAAATTTCAATTAACACACTTATCGATTTTGCTTAGGAATCCATTACCAGCTCTAAGACTCCTTTATAGACATTTTTTTCTCCACTTACGCTTGTAAAGTTGCTAACTTCCTAATGCAAAAAAATGCATCCTGAACCTATTTTGGCTATCATCTCTATTTCTCCATCTCTTCATCTATTAATTTCCTCATAAAATTAAAGAAAATTTGTAAGCACTATAACCTAAACCAAGGGACATTAAAATTAGCCCCTTCTTTTGTTGAACTCATTCTTAACCAACATAATAAAAATCCCTTTTACTTATATTTGTTTCAAATTAAATAGCTAAATGTAAAAGAATTAAATGTTCAGTTGCTAAAAATCTAAAACCAGCACTGTTAAACTAACACAACCAGAATTTCTTCCTCTATCAAAGTTTAGCAATTACTTAATACCAATTTTGCCCTCGACAACTTTAATTCACATTCAAATTTTCATTACAATTACAATATACTAGCTATAGCTCTCAATGTCAAGTTTAATGGAAAAGAAAATAAGAGAGAGATAAAGAAACCTTGCTAAAAAAAGGAGGCTAGGTGTTGTTATACCATAATAGCATTACTGCTACTAGTATGACAGTTGAGTCATCGATATCAACCCCTTCTCCTCTACAACCTTCCTCTCTCATTTCTTCTTCTCTTTACTGTGCCCTTATCTTTTTCTTTTATTCTTATTTCCTTCATCGATGAGCCTCTGACATCACTATCATTACCATGTATACAAGGTCAATAGCATCGTGCTCCCTTTTATAACAACCCCTTCCTTTCTTTCTTTTCCTTTTTCCTATTCCTTCTTTCCTGACTCTATCTCCTTTTTTTCTCTCTCTTTTTTTCTTTCTTTCCCTTTTATTCTCTTCTTTAGCTCCTTCATCTCTCTCTATCATTCCTTTCACCTCCTTTATCTTTTTACTTTTCTTCTTCTTCTTTTTCTTCTTTTTTTTCTTCTTCTTCTTCTTCTTCTTTTTCTTCTTCTTCTTTTTCTTGTTCTTTCTTTTTTTTTCTCCCTTTTTTGCCTTTCACCTCCTCTTTTCCTCTTTCTCTTCTTTCCCCTTTTTCATTCAACACCTATAAATCGAAGCTTCATGAATAATACCACTAAGGCCGAAAAGTGTCCTCAGAGTATCAGGTCACCTTTATGAGGCTCGAGGTAGAGGTACTAGTCAAGAAATTTTAAGGGGGTATAAAATGATGAAATTAACTTAATTTAAAGATTTAATAGAACAAATAAATTATTGTAGGCTATATCCTAGTAGGTTATATGCTCAAATGTAGTCGATTCGGGAATTACCCAAGATATGCCTAGACAGACTTAAAAATGCCACACCCTTAAGGTTAAAAATTCCCTTGAGTCCATTAGAGAAAGAATTTTTGAATTCTGAGGTTGTTTGCAAATTTTTTAAATTTTGGGATTTTGCACGTAAATTGAGATAGTTGGTTAACTGCCCTGTCGGTGGAATTTGGCTATGAAATTTTATAAGCCTATAAATGGGACCAATCAAGGATTTTTAAAATAAACATGATAATTTTTAGAGATTCAAGTGATTTTTAAAAATTCTTCGAAGTTTCTATCAAAATCAAGCTTTTTTCAAGTTGTTTAGGTGGTGTGTGGGCCCCACTTGTGAAACCTCAGCCACTATAAAAGGCCTAAAGTGACACATGGGTGGCCACTTAGCCATTTCCACTCACCTTTCACCTTTCTTCTTCTTCTTTCCCCTTACTCTAGCCAATGCCATTTCTAGCCAAATTCACCATTTTTATCCCCTTTTTACAAGCTTTTCTTATGTCTATTGCCACAAAAAAAATCATCTTAATGTGTTAGGAATTAATTTTTAAAGGTGTTGGAGGCCATAGGAGTGGCTAGAATTTAAGATAGCTTAAGGTGTTTATCAAAGAGGACTAAAAGGGCAACTTCTTATATGTAAGTATTTTAGCCCTTTTTAATTTATTTCCTAGAGGATTTGGTGATTCTATGAACACCTATATGATTGGAATTTGATTTGGATAAGTGTGTGATTTTTGGTGATTTTTTGATAGGCTTGTGGTGTGTATGGAAATTAAAGCATAAGGTGAGGATTTGGTGACTTTCTTTAAGCTAGAAGAGTGGAGTTCAACACTTTGGATTGTAAGGTACATTAATTTAAGCAATTTACAACATGTGAGGTTAATTTTCCATGAATGAGACTAAGGAAACTTGTATGGAATTGGTAGAATAGGTGGTTTAAGTGTGTGATTTGATGCACTATATGTATAATTAGGCTAATGGCATATGGAATGAAAGTTTGGGATGATGTTTGGATGAAAAGAATACATGAAAGCTTAAGTTCTCTACTTTGCTAAGAGGGGTTATGTGTGGGGTGTGAGGTCCTTATAGCTTGCTAAGGTAGTTATGGCATGATCTTTAAGGCATTTTACAAGAATGACAATTGAACTTTAGGTGTAAGTAGTGAAACTTGTGAAGTTTTGCTAGGTGACTCTATTTGGCCAAGAGGTGTCTTAGTGTAAAAGTGAGTGTATGGTTTGTGTACATAGTTTATGGAATGGTTCTTGGGTTGCTATTGATGTCATGTGAGGTGTGGGTGAAGATTTTAGTGAGTTAAGGCTTGTGTGTTTGTGTAGGTAATATGGCCGAGGCATGTATATAGTGTATGTTAGCTTGGTTTACTTGATAAGAGCATAAAATGTGTATAGGCATATTTGTGTGATGTCTAAGTGTACATAAATATGTTTGAATGAGATAGAAAGCATGTATAAGGCAAAATGGAACTTGTGGCCGAGAGCTTTGCAAGGTAAAATGGCATGAAAATGAGGTATGGTCTAATTAGCATTTATGTGTGCAATGGCATGGCATTTGTGGCATTTTGTATATGGCATAATTTAGGTTGATATGCATGTTTAGTGTGGCATGAAATGAGTAACATATGGGACATTTTTTAAGTATGGAAAAAGGATTAAAGAATGAACTTAAAATTGACTTAAAATGGCATGAAAAATGACCTATAACTGTCCCATAAAAATGTGATTTTAGGACCGTAATTAAAATGACTATTTAACATGAATATAATTGAGCAAAAATAATAGGCCACATTAGATTTACAATACTTGTAAT
>CANXYI010621334.1:0-11294 GCA_948208565.1 Hura crepitans
TAAAAGTGTGTATGGAAGTGTTGGTTCATGCATATGTGTATTTGTTTTAATGTAATATGCATGCCATGATGTAAATTGGATGATTTAATGATGATATGGACATGTTTTAGATGTGAAAAGCATGTTTAAAGCCATGATGTATGTCATGTATGTCATGGCATGTGTATATATGCATGATATGTGTACATGATGTACCGTGAGGTTAATTATGATATAATATGATGGCAATAACATGTGTAACATAAATGGAGCATGGCATATGAAAATATATGCATGATTATGGCATGATACATGGATATGGTTATGTATTACATTATGATAAAGATTTATGTATATATGGTATGATAAGAAATGGTAGAGGCAAATGTACCCTAATTGTGAAATAAATGTTATTATATGGCATATAATGAGCTACATGAAATTTGAGCATTATGATTTATTTGGTAGGAAAGATTTATGATAAAAATGATGTGGAAATATGGTGATGGAAATGTCTCATGATGTCGGACATAATGGCACGATATGTGATGGTATGAAGCCATGAGAAGAATGGGAAATGAGCAAAAGAATAGTGAAAAATGACTAAATGAATAGTATCATTTTCGCAAAATGACCTATAACTCTCTAGCGAAGAAATTGACCTATAACGGTCCAGTAAAAATGAGCAAATGAAATGGACTAATATCTATGTCTTAATAACATGAAAATAAATAAAGATGAACAATAAATAAATAAAGATGATTAATAGACAGTTACCCATTAGTTAGACACCCACTTGATAGGTTGACTTATCAACTCGGGATTAACAGTTGCTAGATATATTATGCCTTTGGGGCTATGATTAGGTTGGTAGGTGCATTCGCCAAGGTAGAGACATTGACCACTACACTATATGGGTGCAACCACGATGGTTCCTAGATAAGACCTCTTCACTAGGTAGGTGTAACTATTGAGGTCTCGATATAGACCACTACACTATATGGGTGCAGCCACATCGATCTTAACAAGGGCCACTGCACTATGTAGGGTAGGTGCAGCTACTGAGGTCTTGAGATAGGACACTACACTATATGGGTGTAGCCATGACGGTTTTGATATTGGGCTATTGCACTAAATAGGTGCAGCTGTCGGGATCTAAAATGTAAGCCACTATACAATCTAGTTTTCCTTATGATCTAGTGTTTTAAAGTGTTATCTTTCTAGTTTTGGCCCGTAATAAAAATGGATATTATGGATTATAACTATAACTATAGAATGAATAATTTATATAAAATAAATGCTATAACAAGAGACTGGTAACATAGTGAATCAGACATCATAATAATTTAATATTATTTTAATAACACTATTTTTATATAATGCATAATGGATGTTTGAATTGTATAAAGCATATATGATTGTATACAATGATTTTATTGCATTAAATCCACCACTGAGTTATATACTCAGCGTGTTGGTGTTCCGATGTGCATGTTTGTGAGAAAGTAGTTGTCCAGCCTCAGTGTCTGTTTTGCACCATAGTAAATAGAAATTTGTGGGTATCATTCTATATCTTTTGATGGTTTTATGTTTGGTACTTATATATATATATGTGTGTGTGTGTGTGTAAGGGGGGGAGGGGTTAGGCTTAGCTAGGCATTGACTATATGTATGTATATTATGAACCTACTATATTAATAGATACTGAATATAAGGTATAAATACTAGTTTGTCTAAATGTTATGGGCCTAGGCTCTGTGTGTTCATATTTGTTGATGTGGTATGCTAAGGGGTGATTTGAAGGATGAAAAAGGTCTAGGAGATGATGGCAAAATGAGTATAATCTTAGAAGTGTGGTTTTTGCAGGTATATATTTTGGGGTTAGTTACCCGGGTAGCCGTTACGCTACCCAAATTTCCATAAAACGAATAACAGGCATAAAATATATTTTTGTCAACTAAAAATATGTTTGTATCAAATGGATATAGTCAATATAAGATAGTTATATGAAAAGATTTAAGAAAATACCTGCTTATGTAAAAGAATTAACTATTGACATAAGCATTAAATGAATGAATCCTAGGAGCAATTTAATGAGGGGTGATTGGTAGGAAGTAGCATTCCTTGTCTATTTCCATAGGAAATAGGTAGGGGGCGTTACATTTAGTGGTATTAGAATGGTTTTAGGCATTTTTAGGCCTAACATACATAAGTACTAGTGTCTAGAGTTTTGTGATTTTGATAAAGCTACACTATATGAGGTTGATAGATTATTGTTTTTGTAGTGACAAGATGAGTGAATGGGTCCCACTAGACATAGGAGAAGAGGTAGCCAGTTATGCTCCTACTACTATTCATAGACCTAAGGCTAGTGTAGACACTTTAGAGCCTAAGGATGCTACACAGTAGCCACAATAGCAGGTATAACCTCAGACTCAGGCTTTACTAGCCTTGCCACAGCAGATAGTGGATATTTTAAGGCATACATCTACAGTAGCTCCACCACCTCCACTAGCTCTTATACCACCTCCCCCACCTCTAGCACCATTGTAGAAGATATATTTGGAAAGGGTCAAGAAAATGGGAGCTGTGGATTTTCATGGCACCAGGGAGGATAATGCTGGGCAAAGTACTAGCTAGAGAGGACCTTGAAGATATTGAGTTGTTAGAATGCACAGTAGAAGAGAGTTTGAAATTTACCACTTCACTGGTCTAAGACAAAGCTTACCATTAGTGGGTACCACGAGAAAGAGGAAAGTTGCTACATATAAAGTGACTTGGGATTGGTTCTTAAAAGAGTTTAGGAAAAAATACATCCCTGAATCATACACGGACAAGTAGAGACAAGAGTTCCTTGACTTGAAATAGGGTAGGAGATATGTAGTTGAGTACAAGAAAGACTTTGTTAGATTATGTATATATGCATAAAATTTTATCCCTACTAAGGAAGAGAGATGTAAGAGTTTCAAGAAAGGGCTCAATATGGAACTTCAAATACAAATAGCCACCTCGAAGATCAGAGACTTTTTAGAGTTGCTGGTGGTTGCCTATGACATGAGAGAGATACTGCAGGAGAAAAGAGATCTATTCCAAAAGAAAATGCCATTTGTTATAGGCTAGACCAGTACATCACCTAAGACTAGCAAGAGATAGAGAGAGTTTTAGTCTTAGTTGGTGCAGCAACCTCAGAGGTAGGCCTAGCAATAGAGATAGGGTCAAGCTTTGACATCTAAGCCTCGACCTCAACAACAAGCCTCTAGTGCTCCATCATCACTACCAAAGAGTGCATCTCAGACATGTGAGACCTATCATAGATCACACTGGGGGAGATGCAAGCTAGTTAGAGAAGGAGAGTGTTTCATTTGTGGGGCAAAGGATTACTATCAAAGAGATTGCCCACAGAAGGTAGGAGGAGTAGCCCTGACCTTGGTATCTGTAACAGCACCCCAGGGCAAAAGACAAAGGCAGCCCAATGATAACTAGGGCACTTAGTCAGCAGCTAGAGCCCTATCAAGGAAATATGCCATCAGAGCCCGAGAAGAGGCTGAAGCTCTCAATGTGATAGCCGATAAATTTTATTTATTTAATGCACCCGTATTATCTTTGATAGACCTTAAGTCAACTCATTCATATACATGCACCACACAAGTCAGATAAAGGTTTAGAACTAGAACCTATAGATTTAGATATTCAATTCAATAATCCCATTGGACAGAGTATGTGTAACGCCTGTGTTTTGAGGATTCATGAATAGTGCCACTAGGTTTTAGAAGTGTGCCCGAGGTGTTGGGTCACTTGCATGAAAATTGAGACAACGACATAGGTTATGAAACTTTGATGGGCTTTAAATTGATGAAAAAGGCAAAATTTAAAAATTTAGCAAAACTAAAAGTTAATTTCGAATTGTAAGCTATCGATCTGTGTAATAAAAATTTTATAGGTCGGGAATGACCTGAGATGTGCTTGGATGAACCCAAAAATATCAAACCCCGAACCTCAAAAATTCCACTGAGTCCATTAGTGAAAGATTTTTTGAATTCTGAGGTCATTTCCAAATTCTCATAATTTTTTAAGTTGGCACACAAATCGAGATAGTATGAAAACTTTCCTATCAATGGAATTTGGTCGCAAAAATTTACAAGCATGTAAAAGGGATTAAAATATGAATTTTAAAATAAATGGCATAATTTTTTGAGATCTGTGTTAATTTTTGTGAATTTCCAAAGTTTTTCCAAAAACCAAGCTATTTCGAGATGGTTCGGGCGGTTACGAGACCCACCCCCACAAAGCCAGCTATCTTAAGGGCCATGCCAAGTGTTAAAAGAGATTGACAAGTGGATAATTCTATTAAATAAAAGGAGGAAATTTTTTATTTTCTTTGTTGCTAGAACCGATGCTAGCTAGAGGGAAATTAGGCATTTTCTTCATCTTTTTCATTCTATTCTAGGAAACTCTTCTCAACTAAATTCATCCTTATATGTTAGAGACTTAAGGGAAAAAGAATTATAGGAAAAGGAGCTTCCAAGAATTAATTAACAATCCTCAAAGCTTTCTTGGTCTGAAGTAGTCTAATAAGTGAGTTTAGTGAGTTCTATGGTCATTTTCTTGGATTTTCTTGGTTCTTCGTGGCTATTAATGGCTATTTGAGATGCCTAAGGTCTAATACCATGTGTTTAAATGATTTCTAAGGGGAGTTGAAGCATAAAGTGGCTTGAAGAAAGGAGAAGAAAGTTACCATGAGGGGCTAGATTTAAGGCTTTGAGAGCTTAAAGAGGTTGTGCTTGAGTGGTATGTGAACTCTTTCTATTTAAATCATACCTCTCCTAATTTCCATGACTTGCTAGTGGTCTTAGTTAGGGGAAAATGTAGCTAAAATGATGGTAATGTATAGTTAAGTTAAATTGATGATGCATATGGATTACAAAGACCAAGAGATAAAGATTTATGATGTGTAGTGTTGAAAGCAACATGTGAAGGGATGAACTCTTCATATAGCCGAGAGGTGTAGATGGAAATTTTGTGGGTGTGTGATAGATTTTTAAGCCTTTACATTATGTTGTTACACTATAATTATATTATATGCATGAATGAGTAGTGTATGTGGTGTACTGGGCATGTCTAGGGTGAAATTTTTGAACACCCGAAAGCAATACACGTGTAGGGGCATTTTGGTAATTTTACATGTTCAATGCTTACTGGTTAACTATTAAGGACTATGCATGAATTTTTAATAATGATTTTAAAACTATGATTCACATAAGCTAAAATGATTAACTGAGTAATTTATCGACATTAATCGATATAGGGGTAATTTGTTAATCCTGTATATCAGTAACTTAAATTATACCTTAAAATCATAATAAATCAATAATATGATTATATATGCATGGACAACTACCTGACATGGTTTAAAAGCTTGAGTTCACCACTGATTATATTATATACTCAATGTACCCATTTTGGTGTGTAGTTAACCAGAACAGGGACGTAGCCTTGTGAACCCTATAATGAAGATCAGAGGTCATTCATCAAAAGGTTGATAATGTATATTTTGTATGCTTTTGCCTTTATGTACTTAGGTGAGAAATGGATGTTATGTATATAAAGGACACATAATGTAATTATATAGGTGCAGTTATGCTATAATAAATCAGTTATTAATCTTTTTGAGTATATATAGCATTTGTTGATGATATGCAAGCTTGAGGCTCTAATTTGTGTTTTTCTCTTGATTGTGGCCTAAGGCCTATGTTGAGATTTGATAGAATAATGATGTTAGGTTGATACCTAGGGGACCAAAAGGGTCCAAGAGAGATGAAAATGTGATATAGAAGTGTTTTTATAGGTTCAAATGTTTGGATAGTAACCCAGGCAGCCATTATGCTCCTAGATTTTGGGAAAAATCTAACTAACTTATAATTCATTCGTATTTGCATAAACACTATGGCATGAGCCTAAGGGAACTATAGGAACAAACAGAACTAAATTTAGAGTTAGATAGAATCAAATAATACAATATAAGTAAGAGTTAAACGAATGAACATGGGAGAATTTGAAGATGGGTGACCTAGTAGGAAGTGAACCACTTATTGGGTTTCTTTAGGAATCTAGTAAGAGGTGTTACATTTTATGGTATTAGAGCATAGGTTTAATATTCCTAAGTAAAGTACATGAGGGCAAATGTCTAAGTTTCAATTCCTCTAAACTATTATGTTGTACGAGGCTGATAAGTTACTCCTTTTGTAGTAAGCATATGGTTGATTAGGTACCCGAAGGAAGGGCCAAGGAAGTGGCTAGTTTTACACCTACTACTGTACAGGGGGTAGGTAATGCATCAGTACCTAAACTAGTGATGTTGTATAGTAGCCACAACCACAAGTGCCTATTCAATAGTAGGCAGAGGCATCTCTTGCTTTGTTACAACAGATAGTAAACTTGCTTAGACATACTTCTATCACTGCTGCTACACCTCCACCACCAGCTCCTTCATAGAAAACTCCTTTAGAAAGGTTGAGGAAGATGAGAGCTGTTGGTTTCTTAAGGAGGAAGGAGGATGATGCTGTTAGGGCTAAACACTGGCTAGATAAGACATTTAGAATCTTGGAGCAATTAAATTGTACAAAAGCAAAAAATCTACAGTATGCCACTTATCTTCTTGAGGAAGAATCTTATAACTGGTGGAACACTATAATGAGTCGGAAAGTACCTGTAGGTGTAACTTGGGAATTTTTCCTTATAGAGTTTAGGAAGAAATACATACCCGACTCTTACAAGGATAAAAGGAGATAAGAATTCCTACATTTGAAGCAGGGAAGGAGAACAATGTTTGAGTATGAAAAAGACTTTACCATACTCCTAAAGTATGCTAAAGAGTTCATTCCCTATGAGGAAGAGAAATGTAAAAGATTCTTAGTAGGACTGAATGTCGAACTAAGGATATAGATAGTAAATCCTAGAGAGAGAGATTTTATAGTACTGGTGTCAGCTGCATATGACATAGAAGAAATAATACAAGAAAAAAGGGATTTCTTCTAAAGGAAGAGGTAGTTCACTATAGGACAGTCCAGTGTAGTGTCAAGGGATTGTAAGAAAAGGAGAGAGATTTAGTCACAGACATAGTCTTAGGTCAAGGTATCAAGGCCAGAGACAAGCATGGACCTATAGGCCTAGACAAGCTTCTACGGGTAGACCTTGATTGCCTCCTCGGGCTGATAGTGCTCCTGGTATAGAGGGTAATAGGAATAGACCTCCAACTTGTACTACTTGTCAGAAGAAACATTGAGGGTAATATAGATTGGTCAAAAGAGAGGAGTACTTCCATTATGGTGCCAGACACCATTACAGAAGAGAATGTCCTTAGAGGCAAGTAGAGGGTATTCAGACATAGGGTTTTAATGTTACACCTCAGAATAAGGATCAAAGGAAAAACAGTGGAGAGCAACTTAGTGCTAGCCAAGGTACCAAATCTAAAGTTCGTGATCTAGCCAGGCAATATGCTGTGAGAGCTAGAGAAGAGGCTATAGCACCAGATGTCATAACTGGTACTTTTTATTTATTTAATATTCCAATTTTGGCTTTGATAGACCCTAGTTCTACACATTCATATGTACGTACTACACAAGCATAAAATAGGGGTTAGAGCCTGAACATGTTGATGTAGACATCAAAGTTAGTAATCTTATATGGTAGTGTGTGATTGTGAACAAGGTGTATAGGCAATGTCATTTAGTGATTTAGGGGTATAGGATTTTTGCTGATTTGATTGATTTGCCTTTCAATGAGTTTGATGTAATCCTAGGAATGGATTGGCTGATTGAGCATTAAGCTATAATTGACTATAGACATGAGAAATTGACCCTTCAGACTGTAAAGGGATAGACAATGGTAATGGATGGTGAGAGAAGTCTTTTAAATAATATTATCTTCATTGTTAAAGCACAAAAACTTCTCTAGAAGGGGTGTGAGGCATATTTGGCTTATGCTATTGACCTGAATGTTTCTAACTCTGATTTGGCATATATTCCAATTGTTTCTAAATTTCTTAATGTATCCCCTGATCAACTACTAGGCTTACCACCTCAGAAAGAACTGGATTGTGAAATTGAGGTATATCCTGGTATAACTTTGATATCCATTGCTCTTTATCGAACGACACTTGCTGAATTAAAAGAACTGAAGGTATAGCTACAAGACCTATTAGACAAGGGTTTTATTAGACCTAATGTATCACTTTAGGGAGCACATGTACTATTTGTAAAGAAAAAAGATAGGTTGCTTAGATTATGTATTAATTATAGGCAGCTAATTAGGATGACTGTGAAAAATAAGTATCTATTGCCCAGAATAGATGATCTTTTTGATCAGTTAAAAAGTGCAGATGTGTTCTCAAAGATTGATATGAGATCTAAATACCATTAGTTGAGAATCAAAAAGGCTGACATTTCTAAAACTACCTTTTGAACTTGGTATAGGCACTATGAAGTCTTGGTGATGCCATTTGGGCTTACCAATGCACCAGCAGCTTTTATGGATCTTGTGAATAGGGTATTTCAACCTTATCTAGATTAGTTTATGGCTGTATTCATAGATGACATTTTGGTGTATTCTAAAAATAAGGCAGAGTATGAATAACATCTCAGAGTTGTGTTATAGACTTTGAGAGAGAGATAGTTATATGGTAAGCTTAGTAAGTATGAGTTTTAGCTTAGTGAAGTTGTTTTTCTAGGGCACATAGCATCAGTAGAGGGGATTAGAGTTGACCCTAGTAAAGTAAAGGCAATGTTAGAATGGGAACCACTTAGGAATGTAACAGAAGTGAGAAGTTTTCTAGGATTAGCTAGGTACCATAAGAGATTTGTAAAAGGGTTCTCCATTATTGCTAACACTTTAACTAGATTGATTAGAAAGAATGTGAAATTTGAGTTGGATGATAAGTGTGAAGCTAGTTTTGAGAAATTAAAGAAGATGTTGACAAAAGCTTTTATCCTAATTCAACCTGAATATGGTATGGATTTTATAGTATTTAGTGATACTTCATTGAATGGCTTGGGATGTGTGTTGATGTAGGATGGGAAAGTAGTAGCTTATGCTTCAAGATAGTTGAAGTCAAATGAAAGAAATTATCCTACTCATGACTTGTCACTAGCTGCTATTGTTTTTGCTTCGAAAATATGGAGGCATTATCTGCATAGAGAGAAATGTTACATATATACAAATTATAAAAGTTTAAATTACCTTCTCACTCAGAAGGAACTAAACTTGAGACAGAGAAGGGGGTTGGAATTGATAAAATGATTATGACTGCCTGTTGATTACCACCTAGGGAAAGCAAATATAGTGGCAGATGCTTTGAGCAGGAAGTTTATGATGACTTTGAAAGCTATGAATGCCAAGATGTAGTATGCTTCAGAATATGCTGTGTTGGCTGAGCTATAAGTAAGACCAGATTTTAGACAGTAGATTAAGGAAAATTAGATGAAAGATGAACAATTGGTTCATATGGCAAGTAAAGTTAAAGAGGGGAAGGCTATAGGGTTTGAATTAATAAAAGATAGGTGTCTGTATTATCAGAATAGGTTGTGTGTACCTAGTACAAATGACTTGAGGTTGTAGATACTAAAGGAGGCACATAAAGCTCATTATTCTATGCATCCTAGGAGCACAAAGATGTATTTAGATCTGAAGTCTCATTATTGTTGGACTAGTATGAAAAGAGATATGGCAGAATATGTTGCAAGATGTTTGACATGTCAACAAGTGAAAGCTGAACATCAGGTTGCCTCTAGATTGCTGCATCCTATAGCAATACCAGAGTGGAAATAGGAAAAGGTGACCATGGATCTTGTGATAGGCTTACCTTTGACTAGAGGTAAATGTGATGCTACATGGGTAATTGTTGATAGACTAATAAAGACAACTCACTTTATCCCAGTCAAAATGGAATATTCCTTAGAGAGGTTAGCTAGACTATACGTGGATGAAATAGTCAGGTTACATGGTGTACTAGTGACTATGATTTTTGATAGAGATCCTTACCTTACTTTTAGATTTTGAAAGAAACTACAGGAAGCATCAAGCACTAGATTGGCCTATAGCATAACTTTTCAATCTCAGACTAATGGACAATCAAATAGGGTGATATAGATACTTGAGGATATGTTACGAGGATGTGCTATTGAGTTTAAGGGTAATTAGGATCAGTACCTATCTTTGGCAGAGTTTACTTATAACAACAGTTACCAGTCTAGCTTGGGAATGGCCTTATATGAAGCATTATATGGCAGATGATGTAGAACTCCCTTATGTTGGAGTGAAATTAGGGAAAGTAAGATTTCTAGTATGGATTTAATCAGAGATGTAGAAGAAAAAGTCAAGGTAATTAGGGACAAGCTAAAAGCAACTGTGATAGATAAAAATCATATGATGATATGAAGTGGAGAGATATTGAGTATGCACTTGGTGACAAAGTATTCCTAAAGGTTTCTCCATGGAAAAAGGTGTTAAAGTTCGGGAAAAAGGGGAAATTAAGTCCTAGATTTATCGAACCCTGTGAAATTACAAAAAGGGTTGGTCCTCAAACATATAGGCTGGCATTACCACCTGAGCTATAATAGATACATGATGTTTTCTATGTCTCTATGCTCAAGATATATAGATTAAATCCATCACATGTGATTCTGATGGCAGATATTGAGGTATAGCCTGATTTGAGTTATAAAAAGGAACTAGTTCAGATTTTGGCTCGTGAAGTAAAATAATTACGGAATAAGTCCATACCATTGGTTAAAATGCTATGGAGGCACCATAACACTGAAGACACGATAACACTTAAGAAGCTACCTAAGAGCCAGAAGAGCAGATGAAACCTAGTATCCTCACTTATTTGCTCCAGGTAATTTCAAGGACAAAATTTTCTTAAGAGGGGAAGAATTGTAATGCCCGTGTTTTGAGGCTCCATGAATAGTGACACTAAGTCTAGAAAGTGTGCCCGGTGTGCCGAGTCACTTGCATAGAAATTGAGGCAACAACAATGGTCATGAAACTTTGAGGGGCTTTAAATTGATGAAAAAGGCAAATTTTAAAAATTTAGTAGAACCAAAAATTCATTTCGGACTATAATCTACCAATTTATGTAATAAAAATTTTATGGGTCGGGAATGACTCGGGATGTGCTCAGATGAACTCGAAAAATATCAGATCCTAAAGCTCAAAAATTTCATTGAGTCCATTAGTGAAAGAATTTTTGAATTATGAGGTCATATGCAAATTCTCGTAATTTTTAATATTGGTATGCAAATTGAGGTGGTCTAAAAACT
>CANXYI010621438.1:0-10313 GCA_948208565.1 Hura crepitans
TCAACTTTGAATGTGTAATTAAACACTTATTAAATTTAAATGTGTGAAAAGTCATTTTTAAAGTTGAAGTGTACAACTAAGTAATTTTGGAAACGTTAAACGTATTTTTATGAACTATCTTCAATAATTTATTAGTGAGAAATGGAAAATGTTGTATTTGATTTATATCAATAATTAAGTATTTTTATATATTAATGATAAGAATATCATTTTTTTATTTTGTTAAATATTTTATAAAAATATTACATAATAAAGTGTAATTTTGTAAAATGAAGTTTATAAGAATGAAAAATGTTGATTGATAAAAACAATTAATTGAATAATTATTAGAATATTAATTTTATTAACTAATGATTAAGGAAGCTATCATTTTAAATTCCTACAATAATGTAAATGGAATTTACATATTTGGCTCTATGTCATTTCTAAATAATTATTAGTAAGAAACGAACGTAGTCAATATAAATTTAAATAATAAAGTTTTAATAGTATTTTAAAATTGAATAATAATGACAAGTGACAATAAAAAAAATTATATTAGTCATTAGAATTTTCATTTTAATTTTATTAAACATATAGGAGAAACAGTTTAAAGTGTAATTTTTAAAATAAAATTTATAAGATTGAAACATATTGATCGATATAAAAATATTTGTTTTATTTTAATTAGAATGTTCTTTCTATTTTGTTAACTAATTAAAAAGTTATCATTTTAATTTCATAAAATAAGGAGCATATAATTATAAATTTAAATTATATAAGTTTTAAATAGAAATTATAGATAATATGTTTCTATAAATTTTTCCCTCCTACAATATATGATAAATTTAATAAATAGTTTTTTATTTGTAAAATTTGATTTCAGAAATAATTGACATAAATTCGTAATTATGTCAAATTAAGGTTATAATTTTAAAAAATCAACGTCTAATTTGATTTTTTTAATATTATTGGGCAAAATAGATATTAAATTCTAATTATTTTGAAAAAAAAATTCTAAATATTTTTAAAATTTTGAGCTACATACGATTCATTTGATTTCAAAATTTTACTTAATTTTCAATTAAATTTAGTTTAATTTGAAAAAATTCAGAATGTGTGTACTTTGTTAATTTTTATAGAAGTGCCAAAGACCTGTAAAAGTCTTCTTGCCCAGTGTGTCGTGTTGTGTCTGCCAACCAATGGAGGATCGTTTACCTCTTTAGAAAGAAACTTGCAAATCAATGGTCCCTTGATGGCTTGATTTTATGTCACAATTGCTCATGTCCCTATTAATTCAAACTCCAAATTGTATTTGGCCTTGGAAGCTTATTCACTGTGGCCTCCCAATTAGAAGAGTCAAATTCGTCGCAATTAAGTTTATCCCAATTATTTATTTGTTTCCAATGCTCCATTTCCGAGGATTTTTTTTAGTAGTGTTTGGAATTGTTTTTCTTCCAAAGATGATGTCAATTTTTCTTTTAACTTTTGCAAAAAGGATAGCTTTTACTCTTAAATTATTTTCATCATTTTTTATCCAAAACTTTCAAAATAGTGAATTGTATTTTTGATCTTGTAGCTTTTAATATAAATTATTTTAATTTTAATTTTTTCCGTAATAGATTGATTTTACTTCTAAATTAACGAAAAATTAGAGATAAAACTTATCAAATACGACATTTTTTCTTAGTTCTAAAATTTAAAAGGTAAAAATTGATAAAAAAAATATAAGGGTAAATGCTATCCGTTTTCAAAATTTTGAGGACAAAATCTAACTTTTATATTTTCTTTATTATTGTATTTATTTATTTTTCTAAAGTTTTGAGCTCATTTTATCTAAACTATTTAAACAGGTCGAATCGAACGAGTCTGGATCGAATTGATATCACATCTGTCATTTCGATTCTAATCAAGCCCTTAGGGCGAAATTAGATTTCACAAAATCAGGTTATTGATTTTCAAATTATCAAATTAAATTTTAATTTTATATTATTTTTTAAATATTAATATATTTCAACTACTTTTAAATATTGATAACTTATGTTAATTCTAAAAAATAATTTTTTTACAAAAATATAATTTTCTGAAAAGAACATTAGGGAATAATAATAATAATAATAATAAAGAAAAGAAAAAAATACTAAATAATAATAATAATAATAATAATAATAATAATAAAGACTAGTATGAGATGAGTAAAAATTAAAATAAAATGCTCAACGATAGACAGTGTAAGGCAATGTTGAATAGAGGCAATAACAGTATGTTTCTTCTTTTTTTTTTTTTTGTAAAAGAGAAGATTGTGTAATTTATGATAATAAGATTTTTTTTATACTAGATTTGACCATAAATTTTGGTACTCAGTCTGTCCCACCTAACCTGTCCATAACTTTTTCGATTTAGATAAGGTATTCATGGATTTAGCTTGCCAAAGTAATTATTATTTTTATTTTATTTATTTTTTAATAATTTATTATAGTACTTTAGATTTATGTAATCTATTTTTATAATCTGTTATTTAATTTTATAAATTTTTATTTATGTTATATTTAGTTTTATGTATAATTATTTTGTATATGAAATATCATATAATTTTGAATTTAGCGACTTATTTTTATTATCTTTTAATACAATATTATTTTTATTTTTTATTAATTTTTTGGATATCTAGTGGACTGGTCCAAAATGATCTGTGACCAAGTTTTTTATTTTGTCCATCTTGAACCTCTCGATAGTAGGTCTACTTTATATATAAAAAAAAATTAACACAACATTGATAAAATTATTTTTTTGAAAAAAATTATTTGATCCTAATAATTGAACAATTAAAAATATTTTTTAAAAGAAAAATTGGGTCATACACATTGTTTGATCCATTGAAATCAGTTTTGGCTTTTCAAGTCAATCTATTTGGATCTTAAATTAACTCTTACTCAACCTTTAATTTTTCGAATGGAATCATACGCTTTGATTCAAATTAAAATCGAATTCGAATTAGATCCTCATGTGAAAGTTAGAAATTGACGGTTATAATCTTGTTGTTTTAGATTACTAATTAAGTTAGGTAATTCTTGTATTATGAGAAACACTCCTAAATTTACCAATAACAAAGTCACACATGTAAATGGGAACCATTTAGTCAGTTTTACTTTGGATAATTTTTTTTAATCCTTGAAATAGACTTAATATTTCACTAATTTTCTCTCCTTTTTCCCCTCTTTTATCTACTACCCAACATTGAAGGGACAATTTTCTCTCCCTCTCCCGCCATAATCTTTCTCTTCATTATTTTGAGTTTGCTTGTATTTAATTTGTAAAAATGTCTAAAATTTAATTTTTACAAAAGAACTATTTTATTTTCTTTTTTGGCTTTTTGTTTGTTTCTCAAAAAATCAACTTTCTTTTATGGCTTTATCTTTTAAAATTAAGACCCTCTATTAAATTGGTTTTATTTGTTGATTTATGGGTTCACCCTAATTTCTTTTGTCAGTCCAAAAAGCCAAGCTATTATGTGTTGCTAAATCAACCAATGGAGTTCTAATCGGTCATTCTTTAACTTCCAAAACCAACAAAGAAAAGACATTCTAAGTAGCGTTAGGCATATAGCAAGCAAAAGCAAA
The DNA here is from genome assembly GCA_948208565.1 of Hura crepitans. NCBI lineage: Eukaryota > Viridiplantae > Streptophyta > Magnoliopsida > Malpighiales > Euphorbiaceae > Hura > Hura crepitans. Next base: position 3,600 of record CANXYI010621438.1, read on the forward strand.
GAGCTTACAAGACCTAGAGCTAAAGGCATTCCTAATAAGGTTTGGTAAAATCAAGAAAAAAAAAATAAAGAATGAATTGAAGTGGTGAAATGCAGAAAAAGAGAATGGAAATTCATTTTATGGAAGTGAAATGTAGAAAAATAGAGTTATAATTTGGAGATTTAAGGATATGAAAAGGATGGATTATGGCTTTTATATTTTGGAAATTATTGTTAGGGATTATCATTTTCTATTTAGAAGTTTGTGATTTTGAGTCTTTTTGGGAAAAAATTGTAGTATAAGAGATGATCATGGCACAAAAAAAAGGGAAAAATTATTTAGAATTTGAACTTGAAGTATAAATCCACACAACAAATTTTAGGTCACTTCAAAATCATCAAATTAGAAGAAATCAATGTAAGAAAAAGAAAAAGAAATTGTAGTATAATGGGAAAGAGAAAAGAAGAAGAAAAAGAAGAAGAAGAAGAAGAAGAAGAAGAGAAAGGGGAGGAAAAAGTGTAAAAAATTATTTATTTTTTATTATTTTTATTAATTTTTTATCAAAAAACCTTCAAACCCCCAATATTTGGAATTTTTTGCTATATCAACTAAATTTGAGTAACTTTATTATTACAAATTAAAGTTAAGAAATTTAATTATTATAAGGATATAAATTGAAAAATTATTGTATAAATTACCATATTGATGGCAATATTTATTGGCATGTGAATAATTTTTGTGGGATTCATTTCTTACTATTAATTTGAAGGAAAATTTGGACAAAAAATTCTAATTGAAAGGAATAAAAATATTAAATATTTAATTATTTTTAAAAATGCGTTAGGGCTTAACTGTTGATTAAGTAATACGTTGGAGCTAAAATGTGTTTGTCCCCATTAATTATTTTTCAAGATAATCACAACTACTTGTTCAACCGACATACAATAGCCCGAAAAGACCACTATCCTTTAAACTTTACGGTAATTCAAGTATTATCTATTAGTACTTTTGTTAAAAGTCATGAGTTGACAAGAAGCAAATCATTCAATTGAAAGCATGGACTGAATGCCCAAAGACATAAGGCAAGTGCCTTTAGCAGAAAAGAGAATGACAACCAATTGTCTTAAGGTAACAACTTGCCATAAACTACAACTCTGACTACCAAAGATAAATTAGACAGCACCCTTAATAGATTTCAGGAGCATATGCATATATAATTCTTAGGGAAACTTCAAAAATTAGTACCGAATATCACAACTAAATCTAAGAAAAGCAACAAAAAAAAAGGAAACACTCTTCTAAATCCTCAAGCAACTCTACCAGGAAATGACATCACAAAAAGAATAAATATTCAAGCTCTTTCTCAAGCAATATTGAAACCTCGACCACTAAAGAGTCGAGAGATAGAAGTAGGTATTGCATAAAAAGTCAATCGGATAGCTCATCAAGCTTCTTAAACAATGAAAGAGCCAAGAATTGCGAATTAAGGAAAGGATGAAGTAAAGGGAATAAAACCTAAAAACAGAATCTAAAAGCAAGAAGGAAGAAGAGGACATAAGCTTGACAAATATTTAAAAAAATTTGTCAAAAAATATAAATTAGGCAATATCAAGAAACTAGAATTTAGGGAAGCACAGATTCCCCATTTTCTCAAGAAATCAAGAAAGTTACATTCCTCAAGTGCCAGAGAGAAATCCAAATGGAAAAGTACAAAGGGAAGGCTGGACTAAGGAACCATATATCTTAATATCTGATACTCGTTAATATGCAAACTTTTAATGATGTAATTATATTCCAAGCCTTTCCATGGACTTAGACTAGAGATATGCTAGAATGGTTTCTTGATCTACTACCAAAATCAATAACATCTTTTAAGCAATTATCTGATAAGTTTAAAACAAGATTTGTTATACAACTCAAGAACAAAAAGATGGTGATAGATTTGCAAGGAATTGTACAAAAAGATGACGAGAGCCTCAGGGACATCATAGAAAGATTCAATGACATCGCATCAAATATAGAGCATCTACAACCTAAAGTAGCCATTATAGCCATGATAAATAACGTTAAAAATAAATAGCTCTATTACTCTGTGGTTATCAATCGACCGAACAATTTTAGGGAATTGATAGATAAAAAAAAGGCATTACATAACCCTGGATGATATAAGTAGAGCATATAAAAGGTATCTACTAAGCTTTATATAAGAAAGAAAAATAGAGGCAGAACGATCAAGGCAACTAGCCTGATAGGAAAAGCCCTAGTAGGAAAGGTTCCCCTAGATAAAGGGTTGACAGCTTACTCCACTAAACATCACTCCAACAAAGGTGTTAATGTGGGTAAAACAAAATCACAGAATAGTAAATTGGCCTAAAAGGCTAAGTAATAGAGATATTGCCCACAAAATAGATGAATGCCAACCTCTTAAAGAGGAAATTAAAAGGCTAATCTAAAGAGGATCACTAAAAAAGATTTATAAAAAGAGGTGGCACATATTTGAGCCTAACTTGCAAAGAAAAAGGTAGCCTAAGAAGAAAGTGTAACTCTGAGGACAATGATGGTAAATTGAAAAGGGAAAGAACCCTTGAATAGGTACAAAGGCATGTAATACATGTAATTTCTAGTAGAACCTTATACAAAGGTAATCGTATAAGCATAATAGCAAATTTCTTAGTGAAAAGACTACTAGTAGATAATGGAAGCATAATAAATTTGCTAACACTAGAAGCATACATAAAAATGAGGCTACTTGTAGATGACCTAGCTCTCATTCAAAAACCCTTCCTTATTAGCATAGGTAGCTCAACAGTATCAGTCCAAGGCTCTATTGATCTTTAGGTGGAACTAAGAGGTAAAGACATTACGAAAATATATAAATATACTTTTATGGTTGTAGACATGCCATTTGCATACAATGCCATTATGGGAAGGCTAATGTTGTACACCACAAAAGCAATAACTTTCATACATTACTTGGTCATGAAGATACCAATTGATAAAAGGGAAATGTGGTATATTGAGATCAACAGGCAACCACAAAATCATATATGGCAATAGTATAGAAAACTATGTCTACTTATGTCATAGAGCTAAATAAAGATCGAGAAGAATGCTCCAAAAAGATAGAGTTGACATATGAAATTTTAAAAATAAAACTAGCAAAAGACAAAGAGATATCGGTAAGAGGAGAAATACCAGTAAGCACTAAGGAAAGCATCACTAAAGTGCTCAAAGATAATATATACGTGTTCGTATGGGAGTCGAGTGATATCATTGACATAAACGTAAAGTACGTAGTATGTAAATTAAACTTTAACCCTAAAGCTAAGTCAATACAACAAAAGAATAGAAAGCATATGCCCAAATAGAGAGTAACAATCAAAGATAAGGTTTACAAATTGATAAAATTAAAGCAATAAGGGAAGTCTAATTCCAAAAATTGGTAGTGAATGTAGTCTTAATCAAGAAAAAGAATGAAAAATATAAGAATGTGTGTCGATTTCATAGACCTTAGTAAAGCATACCCAAAATATAGTTGCCATTTGCCCAGCATAGATCAACTGGTAGATTCCATAGTATGTCATGAAGTTTATAATTTTATAGATGCCTCTTCAAGATATCACCAAATAGCTATGCTAGAATTAGACTAGGAAAAATAAGTTTTGTAATAAATAAAGGGTTGTTCTACTACAAAGTTATGCTTTTCGATCTAAAGAATACTAGGGCTACTTATTAAAGGTTAGTTAATAAGATGTTTAAAGAAGAAATTGCCCAAAAAGTTGAAGCATATATAGATTATATGATTGTTAAAAGCTCTTACGAAGCAAACCACACATCTATAAAAGGCTATGCAAATTCTAAATAATTACAACATGAAATTAAACCTTGAAAAATGTGTGCTTGGGGTTAAGTCAAGAAAGTTCTTAGGATTCATGGTTAGCCAAAAAGGAATCTAACAAACATTAATAAAGTGCAGGCTATCTTATATATGCACCCTCCAAGAAGTATCAACGAAGTGCAAAAATTAAATGGAAGAATAAGAGCCTTGAGAAGGTTCATCTCATGCTTAACTAAAAGATGCCTTCCATTTTCAAAAAGCTAAAAAAGGTAGGAAATTTTGAATGGGGCAGGCAGTGCCATAATGCATTCAAAGAATTGAAAGCATTATTGAGTAATCCTTTACTCCTTGGTCAATAAGTTCAAAGAGAAAAGCTATACTTGTAGCTTGCCATATCTGATAAAATAATTGCATATGTACTTGTTAGAGAGGAGTCAAGATAGTAGAAGCTAGTGTATTATGTAAGTTAAGTCTTGCAAGGAAAGGAGATCCAATCCAGTATAATTGAATAATTTTTGTAAGCACTCATTATGAGTTTTAAAAAATTAAGGTTATTTCAATGAACATACAATAACAGTTCGAGCAAACTATTTGTTGCAAAAAATTCTATAAAAACCCAATTTAGAATAGGAAATAACAGAATAGGTGATGAAGCTTTAGTGTTATGATGTGTGATTTTAGACCAGGACTACCATGAAAGCTCAAATTCTTACAAAATATGAAGCATTCATCCTTAGCTTAAAGATAGCAACAAATCTCCAACCAAAAGAACTCACAATTAGAAGTGACTCATAATTAACGGTCAACCAAATAAAAGGGATTTTAAAGTTAAAGAATAAAACATGGCATGCTATTTTATAAAAACTAAGGCGCTTTTAGCCAGATTGCACTAGATAGGCACATCATGGGAAATCCAACAAATCCTAAGAGATGAGAACAAAGAAGCAGATGAATTAGCAAAAGTAGCAGCTGCTTGATTCCCAGTGTTTACTAGGAGGATAATGATCGAAAAAAGTCATAACCCGTTGATAAAATAGTTAGAGATACTTTAGACATCAACACAAGGTAGCTGGATGAAAGGAATTAATCAAATTTTAGAACATGGGAAACTTTCAAACAACGAGAATAAAGCATGGAGGATTGTTAAAAAAGCAATACAATATTCAATTGTAAATGCACAACTGTATAAAAGAATTAAAAAACATCTATGGTTATAATACATGATAGAGTAAGAAAGATGTTATGTCATATAAGAAGTGCATGATGGAATTTGCAAAGATCTTATAGGTGTCTGATTAGCAAGAAAAAAATTATTACTATCCGACTTCTACTGGCCCATTATCCATAAAGATGCATAAGATATAACTAAAAAATGCCCACTTATTAGAATAACCTAACTCTTCAACCAATAGGAATGGATTTTTAAATCCTTTCCCAGTAGCAAAGGGACAAAAGATATTCTTGGTAGTAGCAATCAAACAATTTACAAAATGGTGGAAGTAGAACCAATAGCAATAATCATTATTAGAAAAATAAGAGATTTTGCCTAGAGAGAAATTATATGTAGATCCAAACTGCCTAGGATAATCATTGTAGATAATGGCAAATATTGGACTCATCCATCTTTCGAGAATTCTATCAAAATCTTAAATTCAGTTAAGGTTTACATCAATGGCTAGTCTCCAAACTAACAAAATGGTAGAAGTGATGAATAACTTAATTCTAAAAGGATTAAAAAAGAGATTAGGGGAATAAAAAAAACTATGATGAAGAACTACTAAGTGTTATATAGGTTTATAGGATAACAGCTCGAATGGCGACAAAAGAGCATTTTCCCTAACATATGGGTCACAAGCAGTAATACCAATAGAAATTAAACTCTCTTCATGCAAGACAAATATGTTTATTGAAGAAACAAATATGGAAAAGTGGAATTTAGATTTGGACATGATAGAAGAAAAAAGAGAGATGGACATAATTAAGATCAATGCCTACAAAAAAAATCTCCAAATACTACAATGAAAAGTTATAGAAAGACAATTTTACGTAGGGGATTTGGTCCTTAGAAAGGCAGAAATTAGCTACAACAGCCTAAGAATAAGCAAGTTAATGCCTAAGTAGGAACGGTCCTACATTATATCATAAAGATTTAGGCTAGTAATGTATAAGTTAAAAACTATTAAAAGGAAAAAAGTTCCAAAAACATGGAACATTGAGAACCTCAAAAAGTATTTTATGTAAAGTATTTATTTTATAATGCATAGGCCGAACTAGCTTAAGATTGCTAGAAAAATGCTCGTTAAAGGCATAAGATGCCAAATAGCATTTTTTTAGTTAAAGATTATTAATCGATGTGTAAATTTTTTTTAGATAATTTCCTTATTTCTTAAAATATAATTTTTATAGACTTACCATAAAATTGAAGCCACTATTCATAATCATAGAAATAATGGAAAAGTTAGGATTTTGACTACTGTTGGAACAAGTATATAAAGGCACCATTAAAAGTTCACTAAATGCTCTTAGCTTAAAAAACATATAAAAGTGCAAAAGTACCACTATCAAACTAAGTCAAAATAAAAAAGATAATAGTATAAAAGAGTGTACAAGCAAAAAGGCCAATCAATTTAAACTAATAGAATCTCAGACTCAATTTTTTATAAAATTAAAACTCGAATTTTAGCAAATAAAATTAAATCAAACCACCCGAACATAATATGTGGTCAAAATAAAGTAGTGCAACAAATACATAACATTCCAAAATTAGTTGACACTAAAATTGGCAAATAAAAATTAGAATTGAAAAAAGACTAAAGAAAGTAATTTAGCATACAAAAACAAGTATGAGTAGAGAAGTTCAAAATAAAGGAATTAAGATAAAATTCTTATGTCTAGAC
>CANXYI010621448.1:0-12727 GCA_948208565.1 Hura crepitans
CCTTAATCCTTATGAAAGGACGTCTACACGGATATCATTTGATGTCCACTAGGCATCTTCCTCAGGGCCTTTTTTAAAGGTAGTTTTAGGTTCTATTTTCAGTGTTCTTGGGATGTTTTGCTTAGTTTACAGGCTTTCCCTTACATCTCTTAAGAAGTATCTAACATCTAAAAGTTTCATTATTAGAAACTCTCTGAACCAAGAAGTGTCTCGAATCCCCATGTCTATAAGGGCTAAGAAGCTTAAAGTGGAACTTTAAAGCTTGGTAATATCATTTATGGATGAAATGGAACAAGAAAAGAGTAAAGAACTGAAGTTGCATTCTAAATGGATAAATAGGCCACACAAAATGGTGACCACAAAAAAATGGACAAATGGACTAAGCCATGGTGGAAGACATTAAAATGGGCTTCTCATGTGTATCCATGCATATGAAGCATAAAGAATAAAGCCCAATATCATAGGTTGAATAAATAGGCTTGATAATTGGTTTATAATTCATATGGACTTAGTTGATTTAGTTGGGAAGGGACTTACTTGGTTTAATAATTAATTATTGTATTATTAGCTTAATTTAGGACATTTAATTCTGAGTCCACTAAACATGTCCCTAATTTTAATTCCTATTTTGAAAAACAAGATCCTTATTTAGTTTAACTTTAATTATTGTACTTTTGTTTCTTTGTTAAGGGGTGACATTCAAATATGCCTCTTGCTTTTAATTTTCCCTATTGAATTAGGACTTGGTGTAAGAGATCATTCAAGTAATAATATTTTTTGTGTTTTCTTCCTTTGAAGAGCATTTATTTTCTTACTTCTGTGAGAGGTAGTTGCATCAAGAATTGATTTATCTTATGGTGATTCTCTTTTCTTGTTATTTTAGCATGATTATTCAAATTTCTAGATACATTGTTAATTAGGGGTTTAGCAAGGAGAGTTTTTATTTATATTGTGATTTTGATTCAAATCGCGTGTTGGTATTTTAGTCGCAATTATAATTTAGGGTTCCACATCAATAATCTTATTCTTTTTACTCTGATATAGTCCTTACTAGCTATTCCTTTTTTTTTTTTTTTGCAACTCCTACAATTAAACTTATACGTAAGACAAATCACACACACTGAGCAAACTTCCTCAGTGTTGCATGTTTTAGTTTAGATGGCTAATTAATAGTCGTATTAGGTAGATATGCTTAATCAATAAAGTAAATTTAAACATAGTATGCCAAATAAATATTATTTGATTCTTTAATATATTATAATTGCCTAGTAGTACTAAGTTTAAAATTCAGCATTAAAATAGTAAAAACTAAAAGAAATAGAATGAATATTATAAAATTGTGCAAAATTTTTATCATGAAACCTCTTTAAACATGAGTGATAAGTAAATACATCTTATTTTAACTTAGTATAATCAATATAAAATAAAACAAATATTTCAACCAAGCATATCATTTATCAACTATTTTCTTTAATTACTTATTAACAACTATTTTTACAAGCTTTTAATTAACTGCCCAAATTCATTATCTAGATAGAGCTCTAAAGTCTAGATAAACAAAAATGAGTTACGGTCACTTTCTTTCAAGTGTTGTCTTAGTGGCATATTGAGGTGTAATTCATATGAAACTACATTATATGTAGATATACTACTGTCGGTCCCTTATTTGGTATGCCAAATTACCTAAAAATCTATGTTCTAAATTAGATAGAAAGTGCACATTCTAGAGTAATATGACTTTTAATAATTTTCCATAACTTTATTCTTTATTTTAGGGTATTCAACAAATGGAAATGATTATTCCTTAGTTTCCTAAAATCATTACTATGAATGCCATATTTAAGCTTCAATCACACTTTCATACTTGTACATGTTCATCTAGAGTTTTCATAATACATATTTTCAAGTTTTCCCAATTTTCATATATCTTCTACAAATACACTAGTTTTTCCTTTCTTCTAACTTATGATTAACTTAGCATACATTATATATGTTACAGTTTTATATACTAACCTCTTCATCATTTCATATACAAATAAAATTCTTAGCAAATAGGCATTTAGGTAGCAATATATCATATTTTATAAACAAAATTCTTTTAAAGACTAATTGATATATGAACAATTATAGCAAAAAATAGCTAACACGTAAGATCACTATTTAGAACCCCTAGAAACCAATCAAAATTATTGCATTTAGACTAGTAGAGGAATTTAACATATATTACCAGACACATTTATAGGTTACATAATTTATGCATACCATGAAATCAAGACGAGTAAGATTAAATCAAGATTTACAAATTACATAACTAAATTATAATAACACTTGCTGAAGTCTTAAAAAACATTAAAATGATAGTTTAATAGAAATTTAACATTAAACCTAGTTTAGCAATTGTTGTTTCCCTAGAAGAGCATTAAAATAGCAAGATATGTCTTATTTGATATACTAAACCAGAATATTAGACTAACAACAATTGCAAAACAAAGTTCTACATGGCTTAGTTGAAAATTTTCATTATTTCAACACTAAATTATTTTAATAATATGTAAATATCCAAGTAAAACTCATTTTAATTATATAAAAAAATCAATAATTTTCCATTTTTTGATAGCAAGAATTTTGCAAATTTATACTTTAGAGTGTAAAATAGAAACTTAGTTTTAAATTTCACAAAAATGCATATCACTTGATAGCATGAATACAATTTTCTTCTTATTAGTAAAGAAATTAAATCCTTCTTAACCATATTATTAAGCAAAAATATATTGAAGCCCTAAAAATCATGCATTTTACTGTAATTTTAGGAAATTCCTTTCATCTAATCAGTTCTTACTTCATTGATTGCTGCAATTGGAAATCGTACTTCAAGGAGAAATTCCTCTTCCCCTATTAACAACTTTCAAAATTGAAAGAAATTGTTTTAGTTCCTTACTTTCTAACTTTCAATGAAGAATATATGAAATCCTAGCTTTTACTTAGCAAGCTTCTCTAGTTCCTCATCATATCGACTCTCTTGGTGTATAAACTTCTCCCTTGGGATCCCAGTTGAGGTAAAGGAACAAACCCTCCTTCCACTTCCCCTTCAATAAAAATTAGAAAAGAGAGGAATAATTGACCAAGGTTCATATTCAAATAGAAATCCTTTAGTGCTTCTAAGGTACCATACTTTCAAGGGCTTTTTTGTATACTTAACCCTTTTTAACTTATATTCTGCTTTAATTAAGTCCTAAAATTCCCTTAAGTTGTCATGAAATTTCTTAATCTATTTTCACATTTCTTTATTCTTTTAATTATTTTATAGTCCATTCCATATACTAAGTACTTACAAATCCTGTTTTACCTCTTTTAGTCTTAGATTAATTTCTTAGAATTTTTTTGCTTGCATTTTATTTTTTTCGTTCATTTTATTACTCTTATTTAAGAAGGAATTAATTTCTTTTATTATAAGTTATGTTTACATTTTTAAAACTTAGTTAATTCACTTAAATATCTACTCCATGTTTTAAAAATGGCTTATTCCTTATTTCTCTTAATTCTCTTATGTCATAATAATTTAATTTGCAATTAGAAAAATTTTAATTTTTCTTCTTTCTCGAGTTACATGCAACCTTAAATTGTAATAAATTCCATGCTTTCAAACATTAAATTCCTAATTCTTTTCAATTCTCAATTTTCTTTAGTTCTAATTCCTTAGTTTTTCATGCCAAAAATCCTATCAATTACCTTTGAATTCCTATTTTTCTATTCTCTCTTATTAAAAATTGGGTTATTATATGGCTTACCAAAGTAGAATATGGAAAATGTGAGCACTACCGTTAACTCCAACAATCACCATATTGTCAGAATTTTAGACAAGAATGACATTATAGTCGGACATAATGTGATTATTGGGGAAAATATGGAGCAAGCTGCTAATGGTAACTTTAAAATCACTAATGTCATTAGAGAAACAAATTTCTCTAATGGAAGGGGACTTCTTCATTCAATCAGTTGCAAGCCAAAAGTGAAAATTTGATTTAGGAGCTTAGATAATGTCATAGACTAATTAGAAAATGCTAATAGACTATCAGGAGGTTATATTTAATAGTATTCCAAAGGATGATAAAGTCCTTTCTAATAAGGAAATATTGGCAGATTTTTTAAAGATCAATTGACTAGGTGTGGCCTTTCTTTTTTCCTAATGACACTTAAATACTTGTTTGGAATTGCCAAGAAGCAGCTAATCTAAAATTTAGTCATGTTCTTTACTATTTAATATATGATAAAAAAAACCCGATATGGTTGTGTTTGTTGAAACACACATCTGTGGTTTTAAGGCTTATACCTTAATTAAAAAGCTTAGTTTATCTTTCTCTTTTTGGTTAGAAGCTTGAGGTCTTTTTTGGAGGAATTTGGTTGCTTTGGAATTATAAAGTTAAAGTGGATACTCTTAATTGTAAATTACAACTTGTGCACATAGCTATTAGTGAAGTTTATTCTAATGGTAAAATTTATTTCTCAATTGTTTATGGTAGTTCTAACACAAGTCATAGGAAAGCATTGTGGGTTAACCTTTTTAACTTGCCTCATGGTGTTTTGGGTCCTTGGATTTTAGCAGGAGATTTTAATACCATTATGGATGGAATAGAAAGAAATGGTAATTTGCAAAGAAGAACTGGGGGTTGTCCTCTTTTTCACTCATTTCCTTTAGATGCTAAGCTTTATGATCTAGGTTTTTTTGGTCTCATTTACACCTAGTTATGAGAAAATTTGGCTCAAAGGCTCAATCATGCTTTTTACAATAAGAGTTGGCTTGACAAGTTCCCGGATACTACTATTTTACATTAGCCTACATTTACTCAAATCACAAGCCCATTTTATTAGTACTTTGGGTTATTTAGCTCTTACTAAAAGTATACCACTTTTGTTCTTAGCACTATGGTTATTGTATGATGGATTTGCTGGTCTTGTCTATAATAGTTAGCAATATGATTTTAGATAGAGGGAAATTTTGCACATTCATAAAAATTGTCAAGAGTGGAATATTAATTTCTTTAGCCACATTAAGCAAAAAAAGGAATTTGATGGCTCGTATATCTAGTGTTCAACATTAACTTAGCAAGTATTTTTTAGTCAGCTTGTAAAGCTTGAGAAAGAGTTAATTATTGAACTTGAGCAAGTTCTAGAGCAAAAGGAGCTTTTATGGTTTCAAAGTTCTTATAGTGAGTGGATTTCTTATAGTGATCAAAATATTCATTATTTCCACTTAAAAACATCACTTGAATGAAGATTAATAAAATAAGGTCTCTTAAGATTGATGGGGAATGGACTGATGATATGGCAGCTCTTTAAAATAAAATTGTTTCTTATTTTGAAAACTCGTACAAAGATGGGGATAGGCAATTTCAACATTTTTATTTATTAGGTTATTTCCCGAAGCTTCTCTCTTGGGAAAATAAGGCAAAAAACAAAAGAATTAGAAGTAGCCATTGAATTAAAAAATTCTTTTACCTTGACATTTACTAGATAGTGACCTTAGTTTGAGTTGTGATAGAAAAAGGTCAGGATGTGCGTAGACTGACCCAAAAATAGCAGACCTATAGGTCTAAAATTTTAAATAGTTTAATAGTGAAGGAATCATAATTTTCTGACATCAATAAGTATTTTTATTCAATTTCTTATTTACGTGATTGAAAGTTTTAGCCTATTTTCTTTGTCTTTTGGCATAAGGTTTGAGGAAGCCCTTAATTATGAAATTTTATAATTTTTTATGCCTTAAGAAGTAATTTTAGAGATTATTAAGTTTAAAAAGAATTTCTAAAGTTTTAAAGAAAACTAAGAAAATACTAGTTATTGGATCGCTAAGTGGCAAAATCATGGCCGTTCATGCATTTAATATAAATAAGTGAGCTTATATGGACTTACCACAAAAGACCACTCATCATCTTCCTCCTCCCCTTGAGAAAGCTGATGCCACCTCCCATAGCCACCACTCCCCCATTTTTCTTCCAGTCTCACCAAAAATCAACACAAAACCCTTATATATTATACCAAAATTGATCCTCGTCACATCTAGATTCCTATTTTGCTGTTTATTTCTTAAGAAAAGCAAGATTTTATGACAAAAAAGGAGAATTAAGGGTTAGGGTTTTGAAAACCTAAAGTTAAGGTAAGCCTAATTTTGGGGTTCTGATATTTTTTTTATGATATTACAGCTGCTCAAAATTATGGTACGTGTATTATTTTTGAGTTTTAATTTGTGTAGATTTTTCTATGAATTTTTTTAACCAATTACCTATTATGGAACTTAGATAAAGAGGAAGGGAGGCAAGCTAAAGGCAAAGAGAAGCTGTAAGGTGTTATTAAGATGCCTAGAAATCGTTTTATAAGTGTATTCAATAAAATATGTGTACACTTTGAATTTTTATACATTTCTAGTTTATGTGCCTAATATGGAAGTTATTAGATTAGTAGGATGAGTAGCCCTAAAATAGTTATAAAGGTATAATAAGGTTTAACATAAGCTAATTAAGTGAAAACAATGGTTAAATGATGAGAAAATCAAGGTATGGATGAAATGTGAACTTGACCGAATGTTTTGTAATAAAAGGGTAGATTAATAATTTTGGACATCTTATGTAATTTGTGTATAAATGTGCTACATTTGCATAAGTAGTCATTTTAGAATAGTGTTTGATGATTAAGAATGTATTATGATGGAAATGTGGTACATTGTGAGTATGTATGTGTGTACATGCAAGATATAATGTAATTTAAGTTATAATGTTCCTATAATTGAAACGTCATTTATAATTGTGGTATAAAAGTCTCAAATGAGAATTTTGTAAGGAACATAAAGGTACTAATAAGGTATGGAAAGATGAACGTGACTACATGTTATGTGATAAGAACATGTAACGTAAAACTGTATAATGTAAAGTGTCGAAAGCCCATATGTGTTAGACAACCTATTGGATAGGTTAATTAGTTAACTAAGAAATTAGAAGCTGCTAGGTAAATGATATTATCTTATGTGGTTATAGCCATCGTTAGGTCCATTTGCGTCACCACACATACATACACATGTCGAGTCTTGGCTTAGCCAATTTCATTACGTATATGTATTGCTATGATATATACGGGTGCAGCTGCTGGCAAGTTCGATAGAACTATTGCATATAATCTTATGCGGGTACAGCTGTTGGCAAGTTCAATAGGACCACTACATAATTATGATATCGATTATAATATTCCATCATGCTGGTGCAGCAGCTGTCAGGTCTAAAATGTGGGCTACTGTATATCATGATCCTAATATCCAATATTAGGACTCGTGTCTATTAGATATGGATTAGTCAATGATATTTATGTGTAGTGTAATATGAAAAAGGACTTATTAAATAGAAAACTAAGATTATATATATAATTAAGATAATATTAATAAGAAGGTGAATAATAAACATGATAATGCGTTTGCATTGATATGTTCTGACTTTGCATAGCATCGCATGAATAATGTGTATTCGCATGCATACCTATGTAAACATATTTTATTGAATACACCACTAAGCTATATGCTTAGCACATTATGTTTTTTGATGCATAGGTAGTAGATGGGCTGCTCTAACCAGCCTCAACAGCAGTAGTGTAGTGTAAATGAGCTATTTACTAGTGTTCTAGTATATTTTTGGTTTATATAGTGTGATGTAATATTAATAGTAGATGGCACTTATATATAAGCATGTTAAGGTTAGGATTGTATGATATGGTATATTGGGATGTACACATATATTATACAGGCTATATTTCATGAATTGCATGTTGTGATATGACTGCTTGAGATGTTGAAAGGGATTGAGGACTGAAAAGGTCTAAGATGTTGGGAAATGATTATGATGACATAAAAGTGTTATTTTCTTCACAAGTTTATTTTAGGATGTATCTTTCTATGGACATTATGTTGATTTTATTACAATAAGATAGTTATGATAAATGTGTCAATAATATGTGAAAGGATTTTAAGAAGATAATAAGGAAAGCAGGACAAGTTGGTCTCCATGTCATCTCTTATCCAGATTGGTAACGGTTCGAGTAGGAGGTGTCACAATATAGCATCTATCTTTCGAATCTGGATACTAGGTCGAGGGAGGGGTGTTACATTTTATTGTATCAGAGCTTAGGTTTAGTCATTCCTAAGAGCCTTAGACTACATATGAGTGCCATAGGATTGACATACATATACATCACATGACACTGCACTACTTAAGGTTGATGTTTATTTTCTTGATATAGATCGAAGATGAGTGAGTCAAGGCTACCAGCTAGTGAGGAAGATGAAGTATAATATCATGCTTTGGTGATGGTTAATGAGTTGGCAAGGGCAAAAGCCTCAGTTCCTAATGATGTAGTACAATCTACACCTAGCTAACCAGCATAAGCACCACTACCATGGATGTTGCAAATGGTTGACTTATTAAGATAGACAATTGCAACAGTTATACCATTACTACCACTAGTGCCACAACCACCAGTATAGCAGTCATCACCACCACAAGCACTTCAAAAAACCTACTTAGAAAGGGTTAAAAAGATGGGAGCTCTTAACTTTGAGGGGAACATACCTATATGATATAGCCAAAGCAGAATATTAGTTTGAAAGAACAAAAAGGATCTTAGAGCAATTGAAGTGTACTCTATAAGAGTGTATGATATGTGCCACCTTGCTACTATAGGATGAGGCATTTCTATGGTGGAAAAAGGTGTTGGAGCATAAAGCTACAACAATTGTGACCAAGGAGTTTTTCCTGCACGAATTTAGGAAAAGATATATCATAACCAATTTCATAGAAAAGAAGAGGCAAGAATTCTTGAATATGAAATAGAAGGAATAGCTTGTTTCAAAATATGAGGAGTTTTCCAAGTTGAGTAAGTACACAAAGGAGATAATCCCTACTGAGGAAGATAGATGTAAGAGGTTCGAAAAGGGCTTCGACACAGAGATCAAATTGCAGATGGCAGTAAACAAGATTGATGACTTTGCCATGTTAGTCACTGTAGCATATGTTGTGGAAAATATACTAAAGGAACATAGGGAGAACTTGCAAAAGAAGAGATCTTTCATTACTGATCAAAATAGTTCAACCCTAAAAGTGGGCAAGAGATAGAAGGAGAACCTAGCTACTTTAGCATCATAGAGGATAGTTTAAAGGTAGAGATTTAGGCCCATAGGGAAGTCTAAACCATACCAGCAGAGGTTAGCTTTTAGTGCTCCAATTTCCACTACTAAAAGTTCATTGCCTACTTGTCAGACATACAAAAAAAAACATGAAAGAGTTTGTTGGAGAACTATTCCAAATATATGTTATGGATACAGATCTCTAGGGCATATTCGGAGAGATTGCCCAAAGAAACCAGAGGGTTCTATGCAGTTCCAAGCTTCCTCACCAGCCCCATATAGGAGTTAAAAAGATAATAAGAGAGATAAGACTAATAAGAGTTAGAGGTCAAGTCAAAGGATAGAAGCCCGTGCCCCAACACGATAGTATACTATTAGGGCATGAGAAGATACTAACTCTCGTAATGTTGTTGTTGGTACATTTTATTTCTTTGATTTACCTATTTTGGCCTTAATTGATATGGTATCCACATATTCGTATGTATGCACTACACTAGCACAAGAGAGAGGGTTACAATCAGAACCCCTAGACATAGACATCATAGTTAGTAATCTATTAAGCCATCACATAACTGTTGATAGAATATGTAAGATTTCCTATTGACTATCTAAGGATAGATCTTTCTCGCTAACCTTATTGAATTGCTTTTTAATGAATTTGATGTCATTCTGGGAATGGACTGGTTGTTTAGAAATCATGCTATGGTAGACTATAGATATAAGAGGCTTACTCTAAACAATAGATAGAGATGAAATAATAGTTATGGGTGAAAGGAAAAACTTTTGCTTAATGCTATTTTGCAGTGATAGTAAGATACATAATTCAAAAGGGGTGCCAAGCATTTTTAACACATGTGGTTGATGTGGCAAAGATATGACCTGATGTTAGCCAGATACCATTAGTGGCAAAATATTCTAATGTTTTCCAGATGAGCTGCGAGGACTACCACCTAAGTGTGAACTTGAATTTATCATTAAGGTGTATCCAGACACAACCCTAATTTCAATAGCCCTTTATAGAATGGCTCCTATAAAATTAAAGGAATTGAAGGTGCAATTACAAGAGCTATTAGATAAAGGGTTCATTCAACCTAGTGTTTCCCCATGAAGAGTGCCAGTATTATTTGTGAAAAAAAATGGCTCTTTGAGACTTTGTGTTGATTATAGGCAATTGAATAGAGTGACAATCAAGAACAAATACCTACTGCCTAGGATAAAAAATGTGTTTGATCAACTAAAAAGATTAGGGGTATTTTCTAAATTTGATTTGAGATCTGGATACCATCAACTTCGAGTAAAGGAGTCTAATATGCCTAAAATAGCTTTTCACAACAGATATAGCCGTTATGAGTTTTTGGTGATGCCTTTTGGGTTGACAAACACCCAGTCGCATAAATAGACCTAATGAACTGGATATTCAAACCATATTTGGACCAGTTTGTTATGGTGTTTATTAATGACATCCTGATGTATTCGAAGAATAGAGAAGATCATGAGCATCATCTCAAATTGGTATTATAGAATTTGAGAGAGAAGCAACTTTATGCCAAAATAAGCAAGTGTGAGTTCTGGTTAAATGAAGTGGCATTTCTAGGACATATTGCTTTAGCTAAAGGGATCAGGGTAGATCCAAGTAAAATCAAGGCTATACTAGAATGGAAACCTTCAAGGAGTGTAATAGAGATTATGAGCTTCTTAGGATCAGTTGGATATTACAAGTGATTTGTGAATGGATTTTCCCTGATTGCAGCTCCTATGATGTGGCTATTAAGGAAAGATATGAGATTTGAGTAGGATGATAGGTGATAGTAGAACTTTGATAAATTGAAAACCATGTTAATAGAAGCCCCCATCCTTACACTACTAAAGTTAGGGAAGGATTTTGTTGTTTATAGTGATGCTTCCTACAGTGGACTAAAATGTGTGATAATGCAGGATGGTAAAGTAGTGGCTTATACATCTAGACAACTGAAATCTCATAAAAATAATTACCCAACTCATGATTTGGAGTTAGCCGCCATTATCTTTGCCTTAAAGATATAGAGATGTTATCTTCATAGAAAAGAAGTTATATATATACAGATCATAATACTTTGAAATATCTCTCTATGAAAAAAGAATTAAATTTGAGACAATGTAGGTGGATAAAATTGATAAAAGATTATGATTTCATGATTGATTACCATCTAAGTGAGGCAAATGTAGTGGTTGATGCATTGAGTCAAAAAAATTTATGTGCCTTAAAAATAATGAATGTTCAACTATAGTACTAGAAAGATAAGGCCTTAGTAGCAAAGTTGCAAATAAGACCTAGATTGATTCAATAGGTGAAAAAAGCTCAAAAGGATGATACTTAGGTCATGCATGTAATGAGTCTAATCAAAGAGAAGAAGCCTATTATACATGAGAATAAGGTAGATGGCTATTTGTATTATCATGATAGGCTATGTGTGCCTAATATAGAAAACATCAAGCAACAAATATTATAGGAAGCTCACAATTCACCTTATGCCATACATCCCGGGAGCATAAAGATGTATCTTAATTTGAAGCCATATTATTGAAGGCCTGAGATGAAGAAAGATGTCATGGAATATATGGCTAAGTGTCTTACTTGTTAACAAGTAAAGGCAGAATACTAGGCTCCTTTCAGATTGCTTTAACCAATAGCAATACTAGAGTGGAAATTGGGAAGAGTTATAATGGACTTTGCAGTTAGATTACCTAAGACTAGAAGCAAGTGTGATGTAGTATGGATAATTATAGATCGATTAACAAAGACAACACACTTTATTCCAACAAGAAAGGACTATTCATTGGAGAAACTCGCTTAGTTATACATAGATGAGATAATGAGACTACATGGAGTACCAGTATCCATCATTTTTGACAGAGATCTGAGATTCAAATTAAGATTTTGGAAAATGATGCATAATGCTTTAGGCATATGGCTTACATTTAGTACTACCTTCTATCTCCAAATAGATGGCCAACGAGAGTGATTTATTCAAGTGTTAGAAGATATGTTAAAAAGTTATGCTATTGATTTCAAGTGTAATTAGGACCAGTACCTATCATTGGCATAATTTGCATACAATAATAGTCATCAAGCGAGTTTAGGCATGGCACTATATGAGGCTTTATATGGGAGGAAATATAAGACCCTTTTTTGTTAGAGTGAAGTTGGTGAAAGCAAGCTAATAGGACTGGATGTGATAAAAGATGTAGAAGAGAAAGTCAAGATTATTAGAGATCGATTGAAAGCAGCTTCAAATAGGCAAAAATTTTATAAGACTTAAAAAGAAAACTGATTAAGTATGAAGTGGGAGATTAGGTTTTTCTCAAAGTGTTGCCTTAGAAAAAAATGTTGAGATTTGGTAAGAAGGGTAAATTGAGTCTAAGTATCATTAGTCCATACGAGATACCAGAATGTGTGGGACCAATGGCATATCTACTAGCGTTGTCACTAGAATTACAATAGATCCACGATGTCTTTCATGTTTTTATGCTAAGGTGATACATATCAGATCTATTCCATGTGGTAGGAATAGAAGAGATAGAAGTACA
>CANXYI010621564.1:0-15257 GCA_948208565.1 Hura crepitans
ATTTATCATGCCATATTATCAATCTTAGAATGCCACTAAAATTTGCTCCAATTACCATCTCAAAATGTCATACACATATAGTTCAAATGCCATTCCAAATAAGCAATTTTTAGGTCATTTTTACCTATGTTTCTAAGTCCATTTCCAAGCCATTTTCAAGTCCTCTTTTTAACTACATTCCAACCTTTAATGCCTTTCCAATATTTATTCATTTTCATGCCTCATTACTCATATATGTTTACATATCTCATGCGAAGTTCTCATTACACATTTCATGCTTAAAATTCCATGCAATTCACATACACATATACCATACCATAACATGCCTATCATGCTAAACTTACATCACATACCTCTCAGCCAAAGCTTGCAAATGGCCATAAGCATGTTTTTCTTCATATTCATTTATGCATACACATGTATTGACATCATTTAAGCATACATACACACACATTACATAACATACAAATAAAGCCTTGACATGCCTTGTACATGCCTCAGCCACACCATGAAACTATGCTTACATGCCTTTTTCTAGCAAATTCACCACATATATCTATAATGACATCCCTAATATACTAATTCCCATTCAATGTCCCATACTACCATGTTATACCCATGACTTACAACGTAAGGCACCCTAAGGAACCTCTCGGCCACTCAAAGTGACACCACAAAAGCTTCCCTTTTTCACCATTCACATGTATAATTCACATATTTCCATATCAACCACACTAAAAACCATCACATTTCCACCTAAATCAACCATACCCCTACCATACACACACACACCTCTCTGCCAAAGTAAGGCCTTATCCTTCCATCACTTTTTTTCATCAAACCATCACCCAAATCATACATAAATAACATGAATATAAGCTTAATTCACCATTAGACACATGTTAACCACTTAAACCCCTAATTCCATACAAGTTTTCTATCCAAATCACATAAGAATTTAACATAACATGCCTCAAATCCATTAGACTCACATACCTCTCTAAAAAGTAAGGCTTTTTCCACACTTTAAGCTTGAGAATTGCCTTATTGCGCTCCACTTTCCCTTTGGCCTACGTACACACAGCAATGCATTAGAAAAATCATCAAAAATTCCTTAATCCTCTAAACTAGAATCTAAAGACATAAGCCTCCTTAGAATAAAAAAAATACCCTAGGAAATAAAATAAAAAGGGAGGAAACACTTACACACACAAAGTGGTTTCCCAAGCTCCCTTTATGTACACTTGAGGACTCCTTGAATTTTCTTAAATTTTATGGTTGACTATTACCTTCTAAACATTTAAAGATCAATTTAGAACTCATCAATAAATTTTTTTGTGATAATTAGGGAGAGAAGAGAGCTTAAGAAGCCATGAAAATGGAAGGGTGAAAGTGAGGATGGAAGAAAGGAGAGAAAGGTGGAGGGGTAGATGGATTATGCCATGTGGATGTCTAGGTGGCAAGGTGGGGTATATATAGTGGCTGAGGTGGCTCGGGTGGTGACATATGTCACCTGAGCACCCTAAAAATGCTCGACTTCAGTAGAAACTTTGGGAAATTTTAAAAAATCACTAAGACCTCCAAAAATTATTGTATTTATTTTAAAAATCCTCAATTAGGCCTATTTAGAGGCTCATAAAATTTTACGGCCAATTTCTCTCTGTAGGACAGTTAACTAACTACCTCCTTTTACGTACAAAACTTAAAATTAAGAAAAAGTAGCAAATAACCTTGAAATTTAAAAATTCCTTCACCAATGGTCTTAAAGGAATTTTTAACCTTAAGGATATGGTATTTTCAAGTCTGTCCAGGCACATCCTGAGTCATTCCCTGCCTAAGTCCATCTAAGCCTACGGCTCACTAAATTTTAGCCTAAAATAATTTATTGGTTTTGCTAAATCTTTAAATTAAGTCATTTTCATCATTTTCAAGCCCTTTAAAGTTTCATAACCAATATACCCCACCTCAAGACTCATAAAAGTGACTTAAAACTTCGGGCAAACTTTTTGAGCCTCGAAGGTATTGTTTATGAAGCCTTGACTTATGAGCATTACATGTTTGATAACTTGTAATTATGTTATGAGATTGAATAAATATGTAATTGTGTGTTCATGGTGAATAATTGGTGATAACACGATGGTTATTTGTGTGCTTAAGCCTAACATAATAAGCTAAAATGATATAGACATAAAAAGGTTAAAAGCTATAAGCTTCTTGATATGGCCAAATGGCATATTGAGGAAAAGCTAAGTGATGCTTTATGAAATTTGGAATATGCTTGTGTTATGTTAAGTTATATGAAAAAGAAAGAATGATCTAATATTATGATTTGAGAAATGCTCTTGATAAAGCTAGTTTGAATAAGAGATGAAGATGTTATGTATGGTGAACTATATGACTATTGATATGATGACTTATGAACACATAATGCATGAAAGGTGTCAAATGAGAATAAAATGATCTAAGAATTTTACTCTTTCCCCTAGGGTCATTTGTTTACCAAACTAAAGATAAAACTTATTTTAAATCAATCTAAGAAAGTGAAACTTAACTGTACACTAGTGATAGCCTATATGATTAGACAACTTAGATTGGATATATAACACCCTTCACTTGACACACTAGCTAAATCCCAATGAGAGATGGCACATTGTGACACCTCTCACCTGAACCATTACCAACTCGAATAAGAGATGACATGTTAACAAACTTTGCTTAGTTCTAGTAGTTACCTTATTTACTTTAATCTTTATCTTCTTAGAACACTTTTTCTAATGTAATAATCGTGAAATATTTTGAAGTCATATTTAAATAAGCAATGCTTTACATGCACATACTCATGAATAAAATTGTCCTATAATTACAAAAATTTGGCAACATAACAGTTGCACAGTATCATGTCCCAAAATAAAACCTGCATAAAATAGCACTTTTATAGTAATTTCAAACTCAATCCACTATTCTAGATCCTTCTGATCCTCATAATGCATCTCAATCAAGAATGTCACAGTCAAATCCATCACAACAATCATAACAATCATACTATTGTGAAAAACTTAAGTCCACACATGTACATGCCACAATAATATTAACATCTATCCTATTAAATTTACATACTCAAACTAAACTCATATAATTGGTTTACATATGATGTAACTACACTTGTACTAATTATCTACATATGAGTGCCATCTAAATGTATATACATCACACCAAAAGATATAAAAGTGTACCAAAATAATGGTGGTTGGGTCCACTAAACTGCTAGTTTAAGGCTCGATCGGTGTGGCCTATCTACAACCTACATATCAAAAACACGATGCGCTAAGCATAAAGCTTAGTGGTGTATTCAATAAAATATGTTTATACTTGCGTACACAATCATAATCAACATGCAATACAACACAAAAATATCTCATGGAGTACTCACACATAATGTGACACCTTTTACCCATCCTAGTAGCTAGATTCGAATAAGAGATGGCACATTATGAGACCTCCTACTCAAACCATTGCTTGCTCGAATAAGAGATGACACGTTAGTTGGTTCTACCTAGTTCCATCATGATCTTCTTAAACCTCATTGTGTGTGTGTGTCATCAGCATCCTGGGCCTATATGTAAGCCATTATATATTAAATATACATGCACATTAAACAAACCGTATCCCACTACGATAGAAATCTGGCAGCATAATGGCTATATAATGTCTTATGCCAAAATAAACATGCATCAAATAGCATTTCTATATCACTCACAACCTCAAATCACTATATTGGATCCTTCTAATCCCCAAATATTATTATCATCATCATCATCATCATTATATCTCGATGACGTCAGTCACATCACAATCATAATATCAATAATAGTCTTAATATCATCATATCTCAAGTTCACTTCACATACCTAGTATGTACTACTGATATATGTCTAGTTAATTTACATAACCATTGTAATTGCATAAAGTATACATACATATGACTAGACTAAACCCATACCCTTTATTTACATGTAAGTGCCATTCCACCATTATAAACATCACATTATACAAGTTAAAAATATACCAAGGCTTGAAGTTAGCTACATTGTACTGTTGTTTTAATGCTAGACTAAAGCTATCTATCTATAACCTATGCATCATAAACATAATGCGCTAAACATAAAGTTTAGTGGTGTATTTAATAAAATATGCTCATGCTAGCACACATGATTATTTTAACATGCAATGTCACACAGCACATGTGTCATGAAATAAGCCAATTTAGTATTATGTCCAATTGGTTACATAATCAATCTCGTTATGTTACTTAGTTCTATTTACTATGCCAATTCCATTTGTCATGCCTGTGTCCTTACCTCTGCATTGCATTGTCATTTGTTATTCTCATTTCATGCCATTTAAATCATTTGTTGTTCTCATTTTATGCTATAATGTGTTTAGTTATTTATTTCTATCTTATGTATACTTATATCACTAATTAATTATTATCTCATTTCTCGTTATATTACATATTGTCTTTCACCATTTACTAGCCCACATCTAACAAACACCAATCCCAATACTTGATATTGGGATCATAATATGTAGCAGCCTATATTTTGGAGCTCATAGCTACTGCACTAGTATATCATATCAATGAAGTGTGTAGTGGTCCTATTAAACCTCCTAATGGCTATACCCACTTATATTACATGTGTTGGTTCTGTTAGACCTCTCGACAGTTGAACCTCGCATTAATATCAATATCATCAACATATATATGCAGTCATCCTATTAAACCTCTCCATAGCTACACCTACATAGAATTATGTGCAGCAGTTATGTTAGACCTCCCAACATCTGCATTTTCTTTTAAAATCAAGTATTATAAAATAACAACATCTGTACACAAATGACACTAAAATGCCCTAGTAGCTGCTACATCACTTAGTTAACCTATCAACCTATCCAACAGGTTGTGTAACACATAATGGGCTATCAACATTTTCACTTTAGTTACATATCTTATACATATTTTTGATGTCTAATTCCAATCATATATTCATCCAATTTGCACATACTTTATAACTAATTGTTTACCAATTTGTGGTACGTTGTGTAACCATAGTTCCACAATGTTTGCCAATACCATTAGTGCCTTTGCTCATCTCAAATTCATGATTATTTAATATTATTCATCTTATAACATAATTTCCATTATGTACATTTATCAATTGCCATCATATATTGTCATTACAATTAGCCATTTCACATCATTCTTCTCGTAATGTCATTTCCATTATGTGTATTACCATTTACCATTAGACATTATCAATTCATATATCAGCACACAACATCCATTACACATCATATCACATAACACACACATATGTTTCATGTTTCACATTTTCACTAACACACACATTCACCAATGTACGTAACCAATACACTTTATGTCAATATCTTCAAGCCGAATACACTGACTTTACACCAAATATACTACAATTTCAATAATTTTAACTATGTCCCCACTACACCTACCATTTGACCATCATAGGTTTTTCATCTTTTAATTTCATTTTGAACCCATATTACAATCATATTTGTTAATTTCTGTGCCATAAACCCTAATACACCCTAATTTCCATTTTAGGGTTATACATAACACACCTATTATGGAAAATGCACCGTACACACATACACTCATATATTTTATTGAATACACTTATAAAGTGATTATTTGGCATCCCAAATAGCACTGCACAACTTCTCTTACATGTATCCTTATTCTCTTCTAAGTTCTCTAAATTCCATAATAGGTAATTTATCAAAAAAAATTCATAGAAAATTCTATATAACTCTAAATTCAAAAATAACACTAGAATCATCAATTAGAGCACCCCTAATTACCTAAAAAAATGCTAGCATTTGGATTTATAGTTTACCTCAATTTAAGGGTTTGAAACCCTAAACTTTCAAAGTATTCTTTTTTTCCTCCAAATCACTTCATTTTGCAAAATTAACATTAAAATTTGATTATAAAGGTCATGTAGATCACTTTTTATTATAAAGTATGGGATTTAGGTAAGTAAGGAGAGAGAAATAAAGATAAGAAATTGAAAGAGAGAGAAAGCCATTAATGGTAATCAGCCAAAGGAGTTTACAGGAGAAAATGGTGTTTTTAGATCTTATGTAACACACACATTTACACCCTTTTATATTAAGATTATAGATGGCCACGATTACGTCGCTTGGTGATCCTATGGCTATGATTAATCTTATTTATGTTTTAAGTTTCAAAATTGTGATTTTAATGTTTGAGGTCTCCAAAAATACTTCTTTTCCCACCAAAAATTACAAAAATTTAGGGACCCCAAAATCTCGGGTTCAAAAACCAATGGGAACTTAGTTAATTAATCAATCACGTTTTTAAGAAATTTAATAAAATACTTATTGATATTAGAAAATTTTGTTTTCAACACCATTAAACTATTTTGAACTTTTGACCTTTAGTTCATGCTATTTCTAGGTCAGTCCGGGTATATCCCAACCATTTTACAACTCGACCTAAAATAAGGTCATTATTCACTAGATATCAACGTGAAAAATTATATTGGTTCAGTGGTTAGCTCAAATAACTTTGTTTTCATCATTATTTCAACCATCATAGTTTTATGACTAGTACTCTTTTTCGATGACCTCAGTGTGACTCGATTACTCGAGAAGCAGTATTTATGCCTTGAGAAGTATTATTTTTTGGGCATTGCATTTCCTTCCTCTCTTAAGAAATTTCATCCTTAAAATTACCTTGTTTAAATAGGTGTGGGTATTGCTCCATCATCTATTATTCACTTTCCTAAGTTGCTTCATGTGAGCTATGATGTTTCCATAGTACTTTCACTAATAGGACCACTTTGTTACACAGCTCTTTAACCTCATATGCTAGGATCTGGGCTGGTTCTTTTCATAAAAGAGGTCTAGTTATACCTCTATTTCCTTTTTTAAAAGTACATGTGAAGGATTATATTTGTATTTCCTTAGCATTGAAACATAAAAGATGTCATAAATCTATTGTAGCTCTAGAGGTAATGCCAATCTATAGGCCACTAAGCCCACAATGACTTTATATAGGCCAATGAATCTTGTACTTAGCTTGCCTTTTTTTTTTTCCAAATCAAAGTATTTTCTTCCAAAGTGATACCTTATGGAAGACTTTATCTCCTACTTTATACTCAATTGGCTTTCTTTTTAAGTCTGCATATGATTTCTATTTGTCTATTACTTGTTTTAGCTAATCTTTAATGATCTTGACTTTCTTTTCTAAGTCTTTAATCAAGTTTGATCCTATTAGCTTACTTTCACCCAATTCAGTCTAGCATAGCAAGGTCCTGCATTTTCTCCCATATAGAGCCTCATATGGTGCCATTTCTAAACTTGCCTAATAGCTATTGTTGTATACAAATTTTGCTAAAGATAGATATCGATCCTAATTGCCTTTAAATTCAATGGCATAGCTTTTCAGCATGTCCTCTATACCTAAATCACCTATTCTTATTAGCCATCAGTTTGTGGATGGAATGTTATGTTAAAGGGGAGTTGAGTACCCAAGGCTTCATTTAGTTTCTTCCAAAATCTATATGTAAACCTTAGGTCTTGATTTGAGATAATAGATACTAGCACTCTATGTAACCTTACAATCTCATCAATGTATAATTATGCAAGCTTTTCCAGTGAGTAATCCATTATTACAGAGATAAAGTGGGCAATCTTAGTCAATCTATCAATAATCACCCACACTACATAACATTTACTCCTAGTCATGGGTAATACAACTACAAAATCCATTGTAACTCTTTCTCATTTCTGTTCTAGTATCACTATGGGATAGACCAATCTAGAAAGAACCCAGTGTTTAGCTTTCATTTGCTGATAAGTGAGATATATAGCCATGTACTTAATTATATCCTTTTTTTAGGGCACCAGTAATAAGGCTTTAAATCATGGTACATTTTTGTGCTCCTGAGATACATGGCATATGGGGAATTATGAGCTTCCTACAAAATTCATCTCTTAATATCTTCTTTATTAGGCATACACCGTAGATCATGATAATACAAGCACTTATCTATTTTGAGTTCGTGCTAAGTAGGCTATTCCTTTTTTATTAACCCATTATGTGCTTGAGTTGATTATCATCTTTTTAGGCTTGCATCACTTGTTGAATTAGATTGGCCTTCACTTATAATATAGCTAATAAGGCACCATCTTCTTGCTATTTGTAGATGCCTAAAGTTTAGCCTATGATGATAACCAGAGATAGGCTTTTAAGCAATAGCACTGACCCCTTAGGAAGCCAGTTTGCATGGACCTTTCAGCCCTTAAAATAAAGTCTGGATGGACAAAACCAACCTAGGTCTATACTAGGTCAATCCACAATATTAAGCCTACAACCTAAGATCTACATAGAATAAGCCCAAGCAACATTTACATGGACTAAACATAAACTTAGCCTAAAGCCCATTGACTGATAGGAAAACCCACCTAGGTCTGTATGGATTAAGTGTTTCTGGTCCACACAGACCTATCGATGAAACCTTCTAGAAGCATAGGATCTCTATCCAAATGATGAATCACAGTCTTAGAAGGACTCTACCACTTCTGGATGGGATATCTTCACCTTAGAGGCTATAAATACCCCTTTTATAGTGTGAAAAAAGAGGGGAGGAATCTTAAGGAAGCTTTCTTAAGAATAGTGTTCTAAAGCATTCCAAGAAAACTATTTTCATGAGTTCAGGTGAGAACTCTAAAGAGGATTCGCTCTACTAGTCTTTTTAACCATTTACTTAAAATTATTTTATTCTAAACTCCAACCTTTTGCCATTGTTCAAGAGCTTAATCACAAGGTAAGATTTGAGACCTCCTACTCTGTATTTATACTATTTTAATAGACCTAAGATCTCCAAGGATTGATCATAAGTGAGGTGATTCTATGTAATTCCCACTTCGATTATAGGAGTAAGTCATCATTTCAAGTTGTTTGATATCGTACAGTTGACTGTTATTATGTTATAGCTATTCTGTAATTTTTATCCTAATCGCATAAATCTATCTATAAGCATAATGAAGTTCACATGGACTAACATTTGTTATATGCATGATTTGTTATCTACATGGACTTATATTGAATAATAGTATCTTTTATCTTATATATCATATTTTCATGTATTTTGTTTACTACATAGATATTCTTGTATCATATTACCATGCATAGTTATTCCATTCTCTTATGTGTATATTGTTGACTTGTTGGAACTGTTATACATATGCATAAACTCCCTCTCATAAGGAACATAGTTTATATAGATGATCTTATTGTGTTCTATTAGTTTTGTCCTAAAGTTTGCATAGACTCCCTTTCACTAAGAACATAGTCTGCATGGATATACTTGTGTTAAGCATATTTATTCTATCATTCAGTTCATACAGACTCCCTCTCAAGAGGAATACAGGCTACATAGACATATACTTTGATTTCTAGTTTTCACATGTATTTGTATTTCTTGTCCTTTTTGTCAATCCTTATAAATCTTTATTTGGTATCATTAACCTTTTCCTTTGAGTTGTATGCAAGTAACCTTTCTCACTAGAGTGAGGTCCGGATGAACATAATAACCTTTACAAGTAATAGTCCACATGGACTCTTGCAAGAGCTTTATGGAGTCCACACAGACTTAGCATTATATAGACAAGACCTATTAAGTTCTTTATTCTATTTCCTTTGGTTTTGTGCCTTTTTTAATTCTCTTATTTACTTTAGGATGTAATAGGTAGTAAATAACTTGTTTCACACACTAAAGCCCAAATCTCACATTAAAATGGTTTTCTAACTAATTAATTGGTGTTTTCTTAAACAAAATGGATTTGAGTTTTCCCCAATCAAAAGTCACATAAAAAATGTATTTTAATAAAGGTCAATATCCTAGAGATGGGAGTTAGGCAATTACTACCAATTCCTATAGAATTATGGGTAATTGTCAATCGCACCATAACTAATGAATAACCCAACTTTTGGATGTACAATATACTTTGTTGTATGCTTTAAATATCACAATTTACTTCTTATACATGAAAAGGTGACATAACTACTTTAAATATAATGCATGCTTACTTAATATGGGATTGATAAACATTAAAATATATAAAGAAGGCATATTATTAGGGCATAAATAAGATTTGAATTTTGAACCTTTCTGGTATAGAAGATTAGATGTCCTGGTGTAGAAGCTAGGTGGTAACTCCATTAACCACTCTTGTCCTCGATAAAATACATAATCTCTACAGTGGTAACTCTACTGGGGATAAAGAATCTCAATCTAAAAGTGGCCAAATAATATGCCATTTAATACTCTAATTTTTATCAATCCCATGCATTGCAACCTATATAAATTGTCCCTTTTACTCTGGATAGTGTTGTGAACCATGACTCCATTTTTCATTCAAGAATGAAGAAGTGCTAACATATCCATCACTCACAAGCCTCGTGCCTTCGGGTATATAAAAAGGTGAACTAATTGGTCACTATTATTCTTGATTAGAAAGACTTGTTAGGAGGGACCTCCATTTGTGGGAGCCATAAGCCTTTTAACCAAACCATAAGCACATATAGTTAAGCCTAGCAACTTTGCTTAGGTTGTATGACCCTAAGAGTTTCTGATTGCATTATGATTGTCATGCGGGCCTATCACATTTAACCTTATTTCAAGTGGGGCCAAGCCCATTGTGCCTTTTATCTGGAATGGGCCCGGCCTAATTTCACCTTCAACAAGACTTAAATGTTATAAGTCGTTATCCTTGTATACACTTTAAATACGAGAGGTCATTGGGCCTAATTAAGCCTATATTCAAACCTACACATCCCCTAATGATGCTTATGTAAGCCTACCTTAGAAGAATTGCTAAGACCACGTATATGGGCATAATAAGGTTAGAAGGCTTAATACTTGTGTTTGTCCTTGTACATCTAACATGTATCCTTTTTGTATACACATGCATAATATTACATTGTATCTATTACATAACATGAACTTTACATCCTTCTTGTTTTTTATGTACCATGTTTATATCATGTTTCAATTCACATACATAATACTATACCTACTACATAAATTAAACTTTGTATCTTGTATACCATATTTATCTCATAAACTTTTATATTTTTTATCCAAATAGTCATGCATTAAGCACACTTCACACTGGCACGTATCACACATCAAAAACTTTCATCTTGAAAAGGTCTATTAACCTCATGCATGATGTAACCCTATATCATGCATCCCTATATTTACATACATAAGACACACATTACATATCATGCAACATCTTAGAAGATTTATGCATCATCACTAACCCTATTTTGCAACCATCATTAATCCATCTACAATCTACCAAAAAGAGCAATCATGACTAGAGACGAACTAGTGATGAAGACCATGCTAAAGGAGGCTTTTTAAGATATGTAGAAAAGGATGATGGCTGCCATAACCAGTGCACTATCAAGTACATATGCCCAGCATGATAAAGGTTAAACATTTGCTACTGATAATAGTAAGAAAGAATGGCTGATAATAAACTTTTTGATAAAGAAATATTGCTCATTAAGCCTAGCTCTAATAAAGTTCCACCACCCAAGTATGATAAAGAAGATCTGATCAAAGAACTAAATGAAAAGATATAGGCCATAAGTCACCTAGTGATCGGGGGCAAAAATATCAATCTAGAAGACATTGCTTAAAGCCTGATCATGCCATGCCCCATAAATTCAAGATGTCAAATTTAAGTAAGTTTGATGGCACTTCTAATCCAAGGACTCACTTGAAGTAGTATGCAATAGCCATAAGGTTGACCAACCTATCGGAAGCACAAATGGTGAGTTTGTTTAGTATGTCTCTAACTTGGCAAGCCCTAAACTGGTACCATAGCTTAGAGAGAAAGATCAAGGTAAACTATGAAGAGTTAGCTTGTGTATTCAATAAGCAATACTCAAATAATGCAACCATTGAGGTAAAGCTCAAAGAATTAGAATTGGTGTGCCAAAAACCAATGAATCCTTCTCAAAATATTTAGAACGATAGAGGGACAAGGTACTTAAAATGATGAATAAGCCTGATGATGTCGACTAGATCAAAATGTTCATTAGGAATGCTAATAATTACATGAAAGCAAGGCTTTCTACTAAAGGCATTACCACATGGGAACGACTCACAAACGTAGCCATTGATATGGAAGCGGCCTCTTAGAATAAAGGATTTAAAAATGATGGCAATAACGGCTCCAGTCAAAAAGTGGATGTCAATATAGTCAACACTCGACACTTCTCCAAATTGGGCAGACCTATGTCTTGGTGCTTAAACAAGCTCATAAAATAAGGAAAGCTTGAACCCTTACCATACCAACCTCCAATAGGTCCACTCTCAGCTAAGCATAGGAATGATTTATATTGTGCCTATCACTAGAAGACAGGGCATTTTATAGACAAGTGCAAGAACCTTCATCATGCCATCCAAAATCTTATTGATGCCATGCAGATACCTGATCCATAAGCTTAAAAGCTCCTCGCTCCCCTTTTCTTTTTAGTTTAGTTTAGTTTATTCATGAGCTTTTGTAATCCTTTCAATTACTTTTAATAAAATGAGACAATAAATTTGTTTTCAATTGTTTGTACAAATGCATGTTGACTTTAAGAAGAAAATCCCGGATCACATAAAGATGGATCAATGATTAATAGGCATCACTAAGAATCATGTATGACATTAGGTAACTCTGTAAATCCCATACTAGAATTATAAGCTTTCATATATCAACTAAAGTTATAGGCTTTCATACATCAACATATGTTACACATGAACAACATTACCCTATTCACATTACTTAGGCATAGGCTTAGACATGATTAATCTATAACACCCTAGGTCACATTCATTTTCATAAGTACATTCACACTAGCATATGATAGGATCTCCTAACCTCACTAATACATTAACCATCTACCTTGTATTACATTAATATGCAGACCTCACCCACATACCCATGTATTCACATTTTGCATACCATACATAAACACATATCATTTATCATGTAGACTTTATTCACCTTGTACCAGTAATTAGTATAGGTGTGAAATGCCTTTATCACAAATCCATATTATGTCTAGGCACATCATGTACATATCACATACATCACAAACATTTAATCTTACTATCATCCATGCAATTTAAGCATAACATAGCATTATTAATGCTTGAACATGCATCATATTGCATTAACAACTGTATCATGCTAACTATAAGGATCGTTCTTCACTTAGGCTCTTCAAGGGAAAAGACTCAAACCCCTTTGCTTCCTTCAACACTCTTCATCATAAAAATGGCAACCAAACCTAAAACCAAATATGAAAGTTAATTTGTGAATAGAGGCATGTTTAACAAAGTGTTGGTAGTATTGGAATGAAGAATAATAGAACTCATAGAAGAAAAGATGTAAGAGAAATTTGAAGTCCAACGACAAGGCACTTTAAAGAACCCAACGGGCATGAATTCAACCATAAGGGCAAGTAATGACCAAGCAACTAGGCCAAGGAAGATTTCCTATAGACTTCCCCATCTGAATAAGTCTTTGTCCATAATGCTCAAGGAACTGAAAAAAGAGAACCTTCTCTAACCCTTAATACCCGAACACCATTCCTCACCACTTCCATCTAACTATCACCATGACCTATACTATGCTTATCACCAAAAAACTAGCCACCAGACCGACAACTACAAAGCCTTTCATCGAGCCATCTATGACCTCATAAACCAGGATGTGATACCTTATCCTAAAGATCACCCATTACCAAACCTCACTAACATCCCCTAAATCTCTAAAAAGTAAGGTTCCTTCTTTTTGATGTTCGGTCTACCACCTCATGGGCTGACTCTTGACTAATTACAAAATCCTACTAATCAAATATATGGAAAGATCTAATAAAGATAGGATAAACTATCTTTATTCTCTTTTCTAGTTGTTTCTTGCTTCTATGTTGGAACAATTAAAGTTTAATAAAACATCATTTTGGCTTTTCATAAGCATCTTTGTGTACCACAATCAATGCATAGCATAATACTCTTAAAAGTGAGTTGAGAGATTTCAAAAAAAAAAAGAGAAAAGAAATAAACATGATTAGCTTAATCCACATCTATTACAAACAATTCATGATGGCACACCACTAGTAAACATAATTTTGAAGCCCAAAACATGATCTTTCCTTGTAAATCATGAGAAATATCCCTGAATGTGAGATGAGGGAAAGATAACAAGTTAGGGGCAACTACACCCAAAAGAATGCCTTTTATTCAAATCTTGAAAGAAGTCCAAATCTCATAAGCTCTAAAACTTAAAGTGGCAATTTCATTCAATATCATCAT
Organism: Hura crepitans; assembly: GCA_948208565.1. Lineage (NCBI taxonomy): Eukaryota > Viridiplantae > Streptophyta > Magnoliopsida > Malpighiales > Euphorbiaceae > Hura > Hura crepitans. Next base: position 14,445 of record CANXYI010621564.1, read on the forward strand.
CTTTAAAGCCTAGAAGCTTATGGCAATCGTACTAAAAAGACAAACATTTTTGTTCTTGCTTACACAAAAATCCAAAATTGAAAAGGTGCTAAACTCCAAAGCTTAAATATTTCTCTTAAGCCTCAAACAAATGAGCATTCTCTTTTCAACTATGGTTACCCTCATTCAAATGAAAAAAATGAATTTGTTAATTCCTGCTAGGTCGATCAACTAAGACCATGAACCTACGCAAAATTAGGGAAATTAAGAGAAAATAGTTAGTTAGAAAATCTTCATGATTAACTAATAACAGGGATATCGTCAATGCAGTACTTGTAAAGGTTGAAAAGATGACATTCAACATTCAGCAAAAGTGCAAAGATTCAAAATGCAGGGGGTATAAAGCTAGCACCCGTAGCAAACTACTTATGAAAAGCTCTATCTCCTATGGCAAAAGTTTTAAAACATATCAAGTTATCTTAAAAGGTGTAAGTCTAGACTCAATTGATCAAACACCACACAATCATATCCCAAGCCTTAACCAAATATGGATAAGCTGAATTAAAAAAGAAAAGCTCACTAGGTTGAATACTCATAAAGAGTGGCCTAAGAAAAAATTAGAGCATACCTCGCTAGAACCTGCAAAGGGTAGTCTAGGCAATAATTAGAGGTTAAGAGAAAATATTTAGTTGGAAAATCTTCAGACCAGCTAATAACAAGAGTACCACAATGTGAAATCACATACATTTGCATGCTCATTCATCATTCACACATGCATAAATGCCCTCCATGGCAAATTGACATTTCACCTAAGCCTTGGCCTCACCATTGTTC
>CANXYI010621979.1:0-13650 GCA_948208565.1 Hura crepitans
TTTGTCTTCACCATGGCGGTTTTTAGCTTAGGTCATTGATATCATTGGAGAGATATGGTCGTTAATAGTTAAAGGGCATAGATACATTATAGTCATAATTGATTACTTCTCAAAGTTGGTTGAAGCCAAATCTTTCAATAATCTAGGACTAAAGTCTTTTCTTTACAAGCCACAACCAAATAGAGTAGCAGAACTAGCCAATAAGAATGTTAAGAAGATACTATAGAAAATGATAATCACTTAAAAGGATTAGGCAAACAAGTTGCCTATTATACTTTGGGGATACAAAACTACAGCTAAAACTTCAATAAGTGCAACAATTTACTCATTGGTGTATGGGATAGTAGTAGTATTACTAGTAGAGATAGAAGTTTCATCCTTCAGGGTGGTGCTAGAAGTAAAAATTCTAGAAGTTAAATGGCTTTGAATGAGATATGAAAAATTGGTGCTAGTTGGTGAAAAATGAATGAAGTCTTTGTATCATATGCAATTGTATCAAAAAGATTGGCCTTGACGTACAATAACAAAATAAAGCCAAGTACAATCAAGGAAGGTGATCTTGTGATAAAATGGATAAGGCCATTGTTAACAGACCCTAATGGAAAATTCAAGCCCAATTATGAAGGCCCTTATCTTGTCAAAAAGCTACTAAGGCATGGCAATGTCAGGATATCAAATTTTCAAGGCAACAAGTTTTCGAAACCCATGAACATAGACAAGCTTAAAAAGTACTTCTATTATAAAAAAAGTTCACTAAATTGAAAACTCAAAAAGGGTACCATAAGTAAAAATCAAGACATCTCGATAAGGTGAAAATCTCAAAACAGGCACTTCATGTAAAAGTTAAAGGATGTTGAAAGAAAATATACAACTAAGAAAACCTATAAAGGCTAGTTGATAATGGCATTATTATTAAAAAGACAGTTAAACTATATGGCAAGATTAAGTAGACATGTTCAGATGCCAAAAATGTTTAGCAATAATCATTAATTTACAAACTACCTTCTAGTGAGAAACTTCATACAATTGAATAAATTCTAGCTAAGTGCAAGATTTCTACTCAGATGTAGAAGGTGTGGCTTCATGCCTTCTCTTTAATAAAAGTGTTTTATTGTCTCTCATAGAGCTTGAAATCCTATTACTATAATTTTCATCTCTACTAGTGCCACTAGTCTTAGAATCAAGCACATTTCTCAACATAGCATGACAATTCCATAAGTTAGTAAAGGAATGAAAAAAATGGCAAGTCATAGCTCCACTCAAAAATCTTAGTGGTTCAGTAGGAACACTTTGCTTCAATCAAAACTACATCTATATTTAAGAAGGAAAGTTGAAAGTGGCATGTCTTAGACCAATTAGTGGAATACATCCTATGGGATAAGACAAAGTAAAGTGGGAAATCTACCACCATTGGCACATCTATTTGATTTCACATGTAGTGATGCCTCCAAGCCATGTGATCTGATCCTCCTTAGTGGCAAACTTACTTTCCACTCACCTTAAGTAATAATGATTTGGCAAATAACAATTCTATGATTTTTATAAAGGTTCTAAAAGTAGCTTGAGCAATTCTTGCAACCATACCTAAAAAAAACATTTAGGTTGGAAATTCCATTAACGATCCACCTAAGTAAAAGTTAAGCAATCCTGCTAATGTGAAAAGCTTCATAGGCACACTAGGAAAAATTTAGGCAAAAAGAATCTGCTAGTATGAAAATATTCACAATTACACTAGGTAAAAGTTAGGGTAAAAGCTCAATAGTGTGAAAACCCTCATGAATGCACTACACAAAAATTAGGGCAATAAGTCTACTAAAGGGAAAACTAAAAAAGGCTCTTTAGGCAAAAGTTAGCACTAAAATAAAATAAATACCTACAAAAAGAGGGCATCCTAACATGAATTTAGAATCTTATGCCTTCAAAGTATCCAAACCTTGAATAGTCTTAATAAGAATTAGACAGAATAGATTTCATCCTAGCAAGATATAATGCTTAAGAATCCCAAAGTTATGAATATTACTTTTTTAGATATGAATAGTGCTTTTTCTGAGACTTAACCAAATAAAGTATTAATTATAAAATAATTTTGGATAAAATTTGGAATAAAAATGAAGTCATTAAGGTGGTTAAAAATGCAAATTTTTAAAACAGTGTATTAGGAATAGTAACCTAGTGTAAGCTAAATGATAAACTTTTTTTTTTTGCTCAAAATGGCCTAAGATTGGCACAACCTAATACTCAAATATTCTAAGTAATTCATTTGTAATGGAATTAGAACTTTTAAATATTAGGAAGTAATTTATATAAAAAATCAAATATGGATAAAAATATTTAATTAAATTGGATTTTCTCAATTTTTGAGCATCATTCTTTTAAGTCTTTTAGGCCTTGATGTAAATGATTTTATTACACATTAAAAGGTTTTTAAAAAGGCTTTTAAATGGTGGAAAATAATTTGATAAAGAGAAAAAAGATAGGAAGAATTATAGTGGCCATTAGAACAAGTTGACTTTTAATCCTAACCATCCAAAATGCTTAACTATAAAAGGTGTTAAATGGATTAAAAAAGTCAACATTTTTAATAGTGTTCTTTTTCTTCTTCTTTCTTCTAGAGTGGCCAATGCCATCTTTTTATTCTTTCCTATATTTTCTTCTTTTCAATCCTTCTCTTCTCCCCTCAATTCAATATCCAAGCATAAAATTTAAGGTTTATAGGTATGGTTGGTATCCTAAAAGCTTGATTTAAGGGTTTTTGGTAGAGAAAAGAGAACTTTTAAGTTGAAGTGAATAGTACCTTCAAATCAAGTAAGTAGATTTTTCTAAGGTTTTATATTTTTCTAAAAAGTGTTTTAAGGCCAATTTAAGGTTTCTAAAGTCTATTTTAAGTTTAGAGGCTTGTGGAATTTATTTAGAATTTTTATGTGTATTTTGCTATTATGTTTGTAAAAAGAGAAGGCAAAGACAAAGAGAAGGGAAATAAGAGAGTTAATTAAAGCTTAAAGAAGTATTTTGAAGTACTTTAAGTAATTATATCCATTCTAATGTGATTACAAGAGTTATTATGTGTGAAAAGTGTGTTAAATGTTTATGTAGGTGTATGTAAAGTTAATATTTTGATGTAAAAATGATGTAGTGTAGTTGTTGGATAATGTATACATGTAATTATGTGTCAAATAGAAATGAAGGAAATGTTTATTTAGAGGTTGAGCTAAAATTCCTTCCACCTCGAGTTGTGATGGCTAAATGGCCTGTGAAAATGAATGTGTGAATTATTAGTGATATTAAGAAGTTTTGCATGTGCTTTAGATTATATGCAATGGAATTATATCTTATGTAAAAAAAAGAGGTAAGTTATTATGTATACTCACCTTTTTAAATGTTAGAAATTTAAGTAATAGAGATATATTGATGGATTATTCCTATGTATGATAATAAGCTAAGTTATATGGATCTTTTATTAAATGGCACATGAATGCTAAAACTTTGAATTCAAATGAACATTGATAATAATTATGAATTTATGTTATTAACTTGCTTAGTTACTTATGTTATGTAATTGAAGGAATGCATATGTAATTAAGACCATATGATTAGATTACATGGCATGTGAAGCATATTACTTGATGTAATATTACAAACATAGAGACTTGTATATACATGTAATAAAATTGGTTTGCCACATTAGATTTCAATAAACTTAATAAATTTGTTAAATTCTATAAATTGGATTTGAATTGATTAATAACATTGAGAAATGAATTTAAGTTTTGTAAATATTATGAATGTAAAATAATCAGATAATGGCTCATAAAGGTATGACAACCTATATTAGGTTGGTTGACTGATCAATTAGGGATATTTAATAGCTATAAGGGTACTTCATTGCCATAACTTTACGGGTGCAACCATCATAAGGTTTATAAGGCTACTGCAAAACTATATAGGTGCAACAGTTGTGAGGTCCGTAAGGCCACTATAAAACTATACAAGTGCATCCACTGTGAGGTCCGTAGGGCCATAGCACAACTATGCGGGTGCAGCTACCGTGAGGTCTATAAGGCCACTGCACAACTATGCAAGTGTAGCCACCGTGAAGTCCAAAATATGGATCACTGCATATATCCTAAGACCTCTAGGGTTAAGATCCTAATATCCTATTTTGGGAGTTGTCTAAAAGTTATAGGCAAATAACATGGTTAATATGACTACATGATTAAATATGGACTCAAGCTTAAGCATATTCACCAAAATAATTAGACCATTATAGATGCTAATTATGTTATGAATTTGCATATAACATAATATTAAATTGCATGTTTGAATTATGCATTCATTTAGGCATGTTATTGATATTAAATCATTTATGTATGTTTTATGTATGCCTATTTATTTTAGTAACATATAGTGGATGCACCACTAAGCTATATACTTATTGCATTGTTTGTTTTGTGATGCATAGGGTAAATTTTTATAAGTTGTATGACAATATATGTTTGTAAAAAGGGTTTTTAATCATATCCATAAGATATGATGTCAAGTGAGTTTGGATATTAGTTATGTGTTGCCTCCCATTTAGATTCAATGAATGGACTGAGTAAAGGGTGTCACACAAGATCCCATCTAGTGCACAAAATAGCTTATAATCACAATGGACATTTTCATATGTCACTATCAAAAAACTAGCTAAAATGTATAAGAGCACACATCTAGCCCATTCGGATAAGGATGATGTTATATAGCTAGTAAACTCTAGAAAAAATTCCAAAGAAATGGGACCAATTCCAAATATAAGCTTTTGAGTTCTAGAAGGTGATATTCCCAAAGAATATATTGTATCCAAGGGGTATTGATCCTCCAAGGATGGAATGATAGTGGAACCACTTATAGAAACAACAAATTTTATGACGGTAGCAAACTCCTCTAATATAAGGGCAATTCCTTGATTGTTGAAATTGAAAACATGAAAAACTGGATCCTAATAATAAATAGCAGTAGCTAAAAAGATCAAGCCTATCTTTAGTTTTCTTAAAAATCTAATAGCAGAGAAATAGGCTAAAATTTCATAATCATGAATGGCTATAGAATTGAAAACTTGAGACAACTGAAGAGAGAATAAGGAACTTATGATGAATTATGTATAAGACAACTATAAAGGGTGGCTATTTATAGGCTTGGAATGACTTATTCCTATTCTTATAAGGATTAGATCATCCAAAACAAACAATAAAAGTCCATAGGGACCTACTACTAAAGATTATGATGTTAAAGTCTGCACAAACTATCTAAGCACACGTCTGTATGGACATTTTATTGTCATGTCCATATAGACCTTTCTCAAAAATTACATGCCATAGACTAACTTTAGTATTATCTATACAGACTTCAAACACAAAATTTAAACTCTTAAAGAAAAAGTATCTTGTTTATAGCATAAAAGACATACATGGTAAAGGCAAATCTCACTCCTTTTGGTGCTACTCTTCAAATACTCACCTAAGCCAACTCATTCTGCAAAAAAAAAAAAAAAGAGTGATCAATTTGTCATGCTTTGCATTTCATGCATATATGCACTTTTTTCATACTATTTGGCTATATGTCATAGAAGTGACTAGCTCATAAGGGAGGGCCAATAAAGGCAGTGCTTACACCCTCTGCAAATATAGCATCTAATTCAATGACTCAAATCCAAATTACCACTCAGAGGGATTAAACTCAACACATTGATTAAAGGGGCCATCACTTAAAATTCAAATCACTGCCCAAAGGGATCAAACTCAACTCATTGCTTGAAAGGGCCTTCACTTAAAGTCATATCAATACATCAAGGGGACAAATTCAAAATTACCTCAAGAAATTCATCATGATATGCAGGGCAAAAAGTTACATCTAAGTATATTCTTACTACACATGTTTCTTTGATATCCACTATTCTATTTGCATTTCATAACACACTAAAGTGGTGGCAACTATAAGCATCCTAGTTTGGGCCATATGATGATCACTAGAGATATACCTAAGCAATAACTGAAAGAAGCCAAGAACCCTCATCTGTAAGGACCAAGAAAACACTGATCTATATAGACCTACTATCACAAAGTCCACACATACTAACAAACCATAAACCCATTAAAACTAAGCCCATGGCCCATACTTTACCTAGACCTTTAAACAGATCTTTTCTAAGACAAAGTCCACATAAACCAAGTTCTAGAAAAGCTGCTAGAATTCTATTATTTCATGTTTGATTTTTTACTTCTATTCTTATTACTTTTCCATTCATATGGATAGTAAGGCACCACTAACCCCCACTAAAAGCTATAAATACTTTGTTGGACATAACAAAGAAATTATTAAGAAACTCTGATGTATTGGTGCTTGAAATTCTAAGCCTTCACTTTAAACACATATCATCTCATTTTGCTTGTTATATGAAGCTTCACTAAGAGGTAAAACCTAAGGCCTTAATTTATCATTTTAATCCATTTGTTCATCATTTTAACCAAGGATCTTTCATGAATAATTGATATGCGAAGTGATTCTTGATAATCCCCACACCAATTATAGAAGTAGGTTAATATTTACATCATTTTATACATGTTCGGATTGATCACATAATAGTTATAATCATTTTTACCACTTTATGATATATGTGTAGTCCGCATGAACTTCTTTACACAAAGAGTTAGGTGTGTGCAAACCTATTATTTTATATATTCTATTTGATATCATACATACGAACTTATGTTTGATATTAGTGACATGTTGCATGAACCATGTTTTGTTTTGATAATAATTCACTAGTTATAAGTGATAAATCATGTTTGATATGTTCATCATGATGAATATTACATGTCATTTAAATGTATTGATATTAATTATATTATATTAATCATGTTTTAATTATTATGATCATTAAAATAGACATGTATCATATTCTGGATTGTCTGTTGATCCCATAAATACCTCCTTTCATAAGGAATAAGGTGTGATTACATATTGTTTTTTGTTCTTTGTTATATGTAAGCCATATAGACCATCTCATGTGAAATAGTATTTGTTGCTTAGGTTTGGGACTATTCTATTATATTTTTATCATTTGAGAGGATGCATATTCTATTCATAAGCATGATTATTTATAAGCTATATTAGTATATTGATTTCAGGTGATAATGGTGTGTTGTAAGGTCCCTTTGGACCATTTATTATGTTTCAACCATTTGTCTTTGATTCTTATGAGTTTTAGTTGTTCCAATGAAGATAGAGATCCAGATAGACCTATTTTAAGGTATGCATATAGTCTATATAAACTTATTAAGAAGGCTCATACAATCCACGCAGACTTATGATATTAAAGCAAAGTAGATTCTTTTGTATCATTTATATTTTGATTTTATTTATGTATTTGTTAAGGCATTTATTGATTTTATGGAAGTAATAGATATCTTAATTTACCTTTTTTGCACATAAATCACAACCTCACAACAAAGATTTTTCTATAGTTCATTCGTGTCTTCTAATAAAAGGGATTGTGAATTTTTATTAATAAAAAAAGTCATAACAAAAAATGGATTTACCAATCTCTTATAGATGGGAGTTATGCAATTACTGCCAATTTCTAGGGAATTATAGATAATTGTCATGTCAACAAGCAAATTAATAAATGACTCATTTTATGGATGTATATTGTGTACATTTATGTTCTCTAATTTATGATGTATATTTTTAATTACCTAAATTTATTTCACTTCTGTACAAATGTTATGGATGGTATAGATTTATATGCTCTTTTACATGATATGGGATTAATAAATATTGAAATATAAAAGAGATATATTATAAAGGCATGAATAAGATATGATTTCGAACCATTTCTGGGCAAAAGATTAGTAAGTCCTAGTATAAAGCTAGCAGTAAATCCATAAAATCCCCACGTCCCTCTATAGTAAGCTCTAATTCTTTATTACTCTCTAAGAGCATAAAAATCATCCATAAGATTACATTATATCATTCTTTAATTGTTCACAAATATGTATAAAAATTATCATCAAACATTATTAACCTATAGGTTCACTTAACATTCCATCTCAATCCCATTATTTCTTATGTTTAACAAACATTGACATGTATCTAAGGTAAGAATTATGCCTAACACCATTCCATTTTAAAAGGAAAGACCCTTATAAAGTCTCAACTTCATGACATCAAAAACATATAAGAAGAAAACCTAATTACCATATTCCAAACTCAATTATAGTTTCACTCCTTATTTTTAACATCTTTAAACTGAAATTCCCAATGGCCTAACTCATACTAGTTTATGCCCCTAAAAATCTTGATAGGAATAAGGAAAAACTCATAATTTCATATGCTCGAGCTAGTTGTCTATACCAAGTTCCTTTCCTTAAATGTTCAATGTATACATAGCCTATATCATCCAAAAAGTGTGATTGTATATTGCTACCAATATGTGTTCACATAGAAAAATAACAAATTCTATAATAGAACATAGTGTTTTAAAGATTCATAGAAGGTCTAACCAACCCTTCCCATACTTTGACCTAGATTACCTTCTTATCAAGTTTTCCTTATGTTCAACCCCTTTTTCCCTATCTTATTATAAAACACATAGCAGCCTACAGGCATTAATAGCAAATCAAAGAATTCATAAGATTATTATCTAGTAGTGACTCGTAACTCTATCTGCTGCAAAACAATCTCCTCTCTCTCTTGCTCACATCTTTTCCCAAATTAATTCATTATTTCCACTCTACTTTTAGCTCCAAATTAAGTTGCATCTAGTTTCAATTCAATCCTAAAGAACAAAAATTGAAAATTCCAACTCTATAATTCATAATAGCAATAATCGGGTTACTTCTCCTATTTTAGTTATTTTACTTATTTTCTTAAATTGCATATTCACAGCAACTTATCTTCTATAAATCCCTAAAAAGCAAATTCAACTTTTATAATTCATATGAAAAATTAATTTGTTAAATTACCTTATTGAATCCATGAATTGATTTCTTTTTATTTCTATTCAACATCGTATTATTTTCCTCACATCTATAATGTGTTCCTATTCAATTCAAATGGAAAAAATCATGGAAATTAAGAGTAAACTTCATGGATTTAAATAATTTTTTGATGACTAACCTCCCCTTTTCTATTTCATCCTTTCCTTCTCTCTCTTTTGTGTGTTCCACTATAGAACTTGAGGCCATACTTCATATTTTTAAAGTTTTAAGTCAATTCCTGTTAACATTTTCTCATGAACCCTTCTTTCTTTTATTGCATCTCAATTAATACCCTTACATTTATTCTTTTTAACTTTTATTCATAATCTCACTCTTTAATTAAATTTCAAATAAATTATCATTTACACTTAGCACTTGCCCTGTAAATTAATTTAATTTAACTTTTACTTAATAATTAACCTATCTAATTACATTAAGTTAACTAAATTTTATTTTTCCATTAAGCATCTAGATTTTTTGAATGTCACAGTCAAACAAATAAACTACAAGTGCTAAGTTTTAATATATGAAATATTTCAAAGTTTATATCATTAAGAAATTTTGGATTCAATGTGATTATGTTTATGTAATACCTTGGTGAATACTTTTTTGTTCGAAAATATGTGTAATGAATTAATTTCCTTAAATGAGCATGAATCATAGGTGAGTAGATAAGTGAAATTCTTGAATAGGCTACACTTTAATTAACTTAATGAAATCATAAATGAAATTATATGCAAGATTGGATTATCATAGGTAACATGTATTTTACTAGGTTGCTATATGTAAAAATAAAGGACCAAATAAAAGGGATATAAATTGTTCATAAAAAAACTATTGTATATAAAAGAGTACATAAAATTCAAACTAATATAGCTACAAAGATAACAATAAAATACATTAATGTTTTACAGTTGATTATTGTTATCACTTTTATAAATTGATTATATGTAAAGACCGAAAAATCCTAATGTTCTTAATAGTATTTCTTGGGACGTGAAAAGTGATTTCTGAGGTTGGGTATACTAACTTTACTGAATGGAAGTACTAATTATAACATAATTATGAGTGAAATTTGAAATTAACATAAGGTCTTTAAGTGGTTAAAAATGACTGCAAAGTTTTACTACACTATCACGTGAATAAAGACTAAGTTTTAGTTGAATCGTAAAATATTCAAATGTTACTCATAAAATTCTAGGATTTATACAACCTAATACCTAAAAAAATCTAATTAAGCCACTAGCACTAGAATTGGAATTTTTCAAATTTTGAGTAACATTAAAACTAGTGAATTTAATCGATTTTTCTCATTTTTTAAGCTCTAATTTTTAAAGGAGTGTGGAGCATATTAAAAGTGATTTTTTATAAATAAAATTGGCGATTAATTGAGTTTGGAAAGAGGAGGAAAAATGGAGGAGAAAATGTAGTTAAAATAAATAATTTTTGGAAAAATATAAAAGGGGGTCAAACATATACAAAAGTCAACATTTCCTTCCATCCTTACCTCTCTCTCTCCTCTAAAAAAGTCAATGGCTTTCTCACCTTAACACCCACCATTTTTGCTCTTTTTCTCCTTTCTAAGCTCACTTTTGCCTTAATTAAACATAATTATAGAGCCTTCACAACATATAGACTATAAAAGAAGTGGAAAATGTGGAAGAAACCTTTTATATTTACCAATTTACAACCCTCATGAATAGTAAATAATTTTGGTTCGAGTGAGTTTTTCTGACTTCTAATATTTTTCCTAGGTTTTATGAGTGCCTAAAAGCATCTCTATAATTTTAAATTTATATGTGGTCCATCGGTTGATTTATTATGAATTTTTCAATTTTTTTATTTTATGTTAGGAAATTCTGGCCAAAATCGAGACAAAGGAAAATCAAAGGGGCAAATAGAGCTCAAGGCTTCATTTTGATGCCCTTGGTATGTGTTACAAAATAAAATGTGCATTAATCATTTATGAGCATCAAATTCCATAATATGTCTATTATGTGATAAATGGTCATAATTGCATTATGTAATAAATATGAGATAATTAATGTATTATATGGCTTTTATAAGGTGTAAATATGTATTCTAGGTAAAGAGAAATAATTAAGAATCATTGGATGTACATATTATGCTTGATGTACCTTAATGTACATAATATGGAGTATTTGAGGTTTAAAATGCTTAATGTAAAAATTAAGCATAAAATGATGTTATTTATTACCATTGATATATATGGGAATGAATGAAAATGTGAGAATGCAATTGGCATGACTAATGTTCATAATGTGCCTTATTAGGCATAATTTGGAAAAATGACTTTGTTATGCATGTAATGGCACTTACTCATAATTGTGGCATGCACAGGGTGCTTTGCATTATATATGTAGTTTACATGCTTTTTAAGGCCATTAAATGTGTGTTAGCTGAATGGGTCTTAAGGCTAACCATGAGTGTGACTTGAATGCTAATTTGTTATGAAAAAGGCTAAGTGTTGGATAAAAATGAGAACTTGGTGTAATTTCAAAATGATGCAAAGTAATGTGTATGTAAGAGTGACTATATTCATAAATGTAGAAGTGATATGTTATTTTGGTTGAATGGATGAGAATGATGTATATAATTAGAAGGTATCTTAAAGAAAAAGTAACAATGATGATGGCTAAAAAGCTTAATGGTCAAATGGTCTTTGGGCTATAAGAGTTTATGCATTAAGTTATGTGTATGTTATAATGTATGCAGATGTAAATTATGGCCATGAATGTAGTGTTAATGGCTAATGTGATTTATGCATAAATGGTATATGTGGTTGAATAACATCATGAATGGGGTAGTTGTATAATAACGGTAATGCCCCTAAATCGAGGTTACATGAAATATACCTTCGAGGTTAAAAAGTGTGCTTGGGAAGTCGAGACACTTTCACGAGGCCCGAGAAGGGATGTATTGGTCATGAAACTTTGATAGGTTAAAAAATGGGTAAAATGAATTAATTTAAATTTTAGCAAACCAAAAATCATTTTAGCCTGTAATCTAATGGATCATACCCTGATATGGACTTAGGTTGGGAATGACTCAGGATATGCTCGAACAGACCTAAAAATATTATACCCTAAAGGTTAAAAATTTCCACTGAGTTCATTAGTGAAGGAATTTGAATTTTCTAAGGTTGTTCAGTAATTTTTCAAACTTTCTCAATTTTTTGAGGGATTAATTAACTAAATTGCCAATGGAATTTTAATGTGAAATATTACAGGCCCGTAAATAAGCCCAATCAAGGATTTTTAGAATAAACATGATGATTTTTAAAGATTCAGATAAATTTTATAAATTGCCCGAATTTTTAACTAAAATTGAGATTTTTCAGGAAGCTTAGGTGCCACTTGTCACCACCCGAGGCACACACTTATCGCTATAAATACTCCTTTTGGCCACATGGACTTCTACTTGCCAATTCACCACCATCTCCACTCACTTCCACCATTTCTTCCTCTCCCTTAGCTGATGTAACCACCACCATTTCACCTCTATTCCTACACCAAAAATCACCATAATCAAGTGGGAATTAACCCCTAAAGCCCTTAGCCTCTATCTCCATTCAAAGAAGTTGGAAAAAAATTACCTAAGGTTGTGTTAGACATATAGAGGCCTAAAATCCAAAATGGTGTAAGTGACTCCTTTCTTAATTTTTATTTTAGTCCTAGGTAGCCTACATAATTTTAAGGATAGCCATGTTTTTAGAATTTTAATTTGAGATTGGTATGGTTTTTAAGGAATTTTCTAAGCTAGAAATGGTGCATGTAGGCATAAGGAATAATCAAGGAGAATAAGGAAAGTAAAGCTTCTAAAGTGTGAGAAAGGACTTGGAATTGATATAGGTATGTGAATTTGATATATTTGAATCATTCCATGATGTGCGTGAATTAGACTCCACTTTTTAGGCCATTTGAGGTAAGAAATGGCTTGTAAATGGTATGAATTAGACTAAGAATGTTACCAAAAATGGCCTAAAAAGTGGAGTGTAAATTGGGCATTTAGATGTGAATAATTTGATGTTAATTTAGCCTATGATAAATGAGATGAGTTTATATATAACCTATAATGGCATGAACAATGGTTTGAAATGGCATGAGAGAATGCCCAGTAAACAGTGGTAATTGACCTATAGCAGTGTCCCAAAAATGGAATTTGACCCGTAACTGTCTTAAGAAAAATGGACATTTAGCGATGACCTATAATTAAGACCTAAAATGGGCAAATAAAGGACTTAAGATAATGGTATGAAATAGCCATAAAAATGGACCTAGAACTGTCTATAAAGTGGACCTATAATTGCCTTTTTAAAACTCAACCTATAACTATCCAATAATAAAATGGACCCATAATTGTCTGGCTGAAAATAGATTGAGAAAAATAATTCATAACTGTATATCAGTCACCTAGAATAAATTAAGTAAATGATCAGTAATGGAATAAAAATAGTTAAGAAACAGTAGGCCCATTAGTTAAAGAGCCACTGGATAGGTTGACCGGTCAACTAGGGGTTTGTAGCTGCTAGAGATACTGGTCCTCTAAGCCTTTACCAGCTTGATGACATAGGTGGGTACAGCTGCTGATGTCCTAAAAATTGGGCCACTACACT
>CANXYI010621999.1:0-11048 GCA_948208565.1 Hura crepitans
CTTTCTCTAATTACTTTCACCTTTTCCTTAGCATCTCTAATCAAATCAACACTAGAAATTCTATTTTGCCCAACTTCACTCTAACATAAAGGAGTTCTACATCATCTACCATATAAGGCCTCATAAGATGCCATCCCCAAACTAAACTAATAACTATTATTATAAAGAAACTCTACTAGAGATAGGTACCGATCCTAGTTGCCTTTAAACTTAATAACACAACCTCACAACATAGCCTTAAGTATTTGTATCAGCCTCTCTGACTATCCATCAGTCTGAGGATGAAAAGTTATGCTATAGGCTAATCTAGTGCCTAATGCTTCCTGCATCTTCTTCCAAAATCTGAAAGTAAAGTGAGGATCTCTATCATAAATAATGGTCATTGGCACAACATGAAGTCTTATTATTTCATCCACATATAGTCTAGCCAGCTTCTCTAAAGAATAATCCATCTTGACTAGAATAAAGTGAGTTATCTTTGTCAATCTATCAATAATCACCCATATAACATCACATTTAGCTCTAGTTATAAGCAAACCCATCACAAAATCCATGGTAACCTTTTTCCATTTCCATTCTAGTATTGCTATAAGAGGCAGCAATCCAGAAGGAACTTGGTGTTCAACATTCACCTGTTAACATGTTAGACACCTTACAACATATTCTACCATATCTCTTTTCATACCTAGCCACCAATAATGAATCTTTGAGTCTAAACACATCTTTATGTTCCTAAGATACATAGAATAAGGAGCTTCAAATGCCTCTTTTAATATCTATAACCTCAGGTCATCTGTACTAGGTATACATAACCTGTTCTGATAATACAAACACCTATATTCTATCAATTCAAACCCTGTGGCCTTCCCCTCTTTAACTTTACTTGCCATTTGAACTAGCTGTTCATCCTTCTTTTGAGTCTCTTTAATTTGCTATTGAAAATTAGGTTTTACCTATAACTTAGACAAAATGGCACTCTCTAGAGTATATTGTAGTCTAGTATTCGTGTCTTTTAGAGTTACCATGAATTTTCTACTTAAAGCATCTACCATTATATTTGCTTTCCCTGGGTGGTAATCAATCAGAAAGTCATAATCTTTTATTAGTTCTAACCACCTTCTCTATCTCAAATTCAACTCTTTGTGAGTGAGGAGTTATTTTAGGCTTTTATGATCTGTATAGATATAACATTTTTCACTATACATGTAGTGCCTCCTTATTTTCAAAGCAAATACAATAGCAGCTAGCTTTAAGTCATGAGTAGGATAGTTCCTCTCATGTGGCTTTAATTGTCTTAAAGCATAACCTACTACCTTTCCTTCATGTATCAACATGCAACCCAAACCATTCAGGGAAGCATCACTATACATTATGAAATCTTTACCCTATTTAGGTTGAATTAGGATAGGAGCTTCTGTCAACATCTTCTTCAATTTCACAAAACTTTCTTGACCTTTATCATCCCATTCAAATCTCATATTCTTTTTGATCAATCTAGTCAAAGGAGTGGCAATGATAGAAACCCTTTCCATAAATCTCTTATAATATCCTGCTAATCCTAGAAAACTTCTTATTGCTATCACATTCTTAGGTGGTTCCCATTCTAACATAGCATTCACTTTATTAGGGTTAACTCTAATCCCTTCTGGTGAAACTATGTGGCTCAAAAAAGCAACTACATTCAGCCAAAACTCACACTTATTGATCTTGGCATATAACTACTTCTCCCTCAGAGTTTATAACATAACTCTGAGATGTTGTTCATGTCTTTCCTTGTTTCTAGAATACACCAGAATAACATTTATAAACACCACCACAAATTGATCCAAATAAGGTTGAAAAATCCTATTCATTAGATCCATAAAAGTTGCTAGTGCATTAGTGAGCCCAAATGGCATCACTAAGAACTCATCATGCACATATTGAGTTCTAAAAGCAGTTTTAGGAATATCAGCATCTCTAATTCTCAACTGGTGAATCCTAGATCTCAAATAAAATTTTAAAATTATAGCTTCACCTCTTAACTATTCAAAAAGATCATTTATTCTGGGCAATGGATACTTATTTTTCATAGTCATCCTATTTAGTTGCAAGTAATCAATACACAGTTGGAGTGACCCATCTTTCCTCTTTACAAACAATATAGGTGCTTGTCAAAGAGATACATTGGGTCTGATAAAACCCATGTCTAATAATTCTTGCGATTACACTTTTAGTTCTTTTAATTTAATAGGTGTTATTCGATAAGGAGTAATGGATATTAGAGTTGCACTAGTATATCCCTTAATTTCAAAGTCAAGTTCCCTTTATAGTGGTAAACTTAGCAATTCATTAGGAAACACATAAGGAAATTTAAAAACAATAGAGATATGTTCAAGATTGGAATTGGGAACATTCATGTCAGTCATAAGCTAGATATGCTTTACACCCTTTTTGAAGAAGTTCACATGTTGTAACGATAGAGCAAATGGCTTTTCTCACCACCCACTGCCACTACCTATCCCTCTATAGTCTGAAGGGTCAATTTCTTATATTTACAATCAATTATAGCCTAATGCTTAATTAGCCAATCCATTCCTATGATCACATCAAACTCATGTAATGGTAGATCAATCAGATTAGCAAAAATTTGGTACCCCTGAATCACTAGAGGACATTATCTATACACCCTATTCATAATTACTATCTATCCTATAGGATTACTGACTCTGATATCTATCAACATGTTCAGGCTCTAACCCCTTATTCTATGCTTGTTTAGTACATACATATGAATGTGTAGAACTAGGGTCTATTAAAGCCAAAACTGGAACATCAAATAAATAAAAAGTACTAGTTATGACATCTGGTGCTAGAGCCTTTTCTTTAGCTCTTATAGCATACTGTCTGGTTAGAGCATGAGCCTCAGATTTGGTACCCTAGCTAACATTAGGTTGCTCTCCTCTATTCTACATCTGACCCCTATTCTGAGGTGTAATATTAAATGCATGTGTCTAAGCACCCTCTGACTGTCTCTGAGGACACTCTTCTGTAATTATCTCTAGCACCACAGTGGAAACATTTTTATCTTCTCGCCAGTCTACACTGCCCTCAATGTCTCTTCTGACAAGTATTACAAGTTAGAGGTCCATTTTTATTAGCCCTTATACCAAAAGCACTATCAGCTTGAGGAGGCCATTGAGGTCTACCTATAAAAGCTTATCCAGATCTCTAGGACTATGCCTATCTCTATCTCCGATACATTGATTGATATTGGGGCCTAGACTGAGACTGTGTCTGTGACTGATGCTCTCTTCTTTTCTAACCATCCCCTAACACTACACTGGACTATCCCATAGTGAACTGCCTTTTCATCTAGAAGAAATCTCTCTTCTCTTGCATCATTTCTTCCATATCATATATAGCTAACACTAGCACTGCAAAATCTTTCTCTCAGGGGTTTGTTATTTGCATTCTAAGATTTACATTTAGCCCTATTAAGAATCTCTTGAATTTCTCTTCTTTATTAGGAATAAATTCTTTAGCATATTTCAGCAGCCTGGTAAAATCTTTCTCATACTCTGACACTATCCTTCTTCCCTACTTAAGGTCAAGGAATTCCTATCTTCTTTTATCCTTATAAGAGTTAGGTACGTATTTTTTCCTGAACTTTTTAAGAACAAATTCCTATGTCAGGTCTATAGGTGTTTTC
The DNA here is from genome assembly GCA_948208565.1 of Hura crepitans. Taxonomy (NCBI): domain Eukaryota; kingdom Viridiplantae; phylum Streptophyta; class Magnoliopsida; order Malpighiales; family Euphorbiaceae; genus Hura; species Hura crepitans. Next base: position 3,692 of record CANXYI010621999.1, read on the forward strand.
CTCCTCTTGATAGTGTTTTAGTAATTACAGGCTTTCTCCTAAAAAAGATAAGTGGCACACTTATAATTTTCTTCTTCTGTATTGTTCAATTGCTCTAGAATTTTAAATATTCTATTTAGCCAGTACTCAGCTTTAGTAGTATTATCCTCCTTTATCCCTAAGAAGTAAATAGCTCTCATCTTTTTCAACCTTTCTAAAAGAGTTTTCTTTGGAAGAGTTGGTGGCAAAGGTGGTACTAGAGCTAGAAGAGGTGGAGGCGGAGAAGCAGCAGTAGTAGTATGTCTAAGTAAGTTCACTATTTGCTGTAATAGAGCAGGGGATACTTCTGCTTACTATTGACCAGGCACCTGTGGCTATGACTACTGTGTACCATCACTGGGTTTAGGTGGTGATGCATTTCCTACCCCCTATATAATTTTAGGTGTAGAACTAGCCACTTCTTTAGCCCTTTCTTTAGGTACCTGATCAACCATATGCTTGTCGCAAAAGGAGTAACTTATTAGCCTCGTACAACATAATAGTTCAGAGGAATTGAAACTTAGATAGTTACACTCATGTACTCTACCTAGGAACATTAAACCTAGCACTGATACCACCAAATGTAATACCTTCTATTGGATTTTCAAAGAAATCCAATAAGTGGTGCACTTCTTACTAGTTCACCCATCCTTCTATTCCATTTATAGACTTCTTAAATTTACTTAAATCGGCAACATAATGACCATTCGAGTGACTAACCAAAAATTTTAACTTGTAAAAACACTTCTATAAATCATGTCAAAACCACTTAGACCCTTTCTTGTCCCCTAGGTATCAACCTAACATCATCATTCTATCAATCATCAATATAGGCCTTAGGCCCACATACTAGACCATCAAGTAAAGGCAATCACATATTCAAAGTAGTCTGATTATATGCTTATTACAAAACACAGTCTATGACATATATATACAAGCCACCCATATTTAGGTTACCCATTCCAACCTAAGTACATTAAGTGTAGAAGCTGTATAATATGTACATAATAACCTTCTATCAAATATCCTCTTAACTATAGTTGCATGCTTTACAAGGTAACACCTTGGTTATCCTTACCTGAACATCGAAATAGGTATACTGAGTATATAATATACTTAGTTGTGAACTCAAGCATTTAAATCATGTTAAAAGGTTTATTCATGGATATACAGAGTTATTACTATCTATTTTAGGTTATTAAGCCCATAATTTACTTTTTTGTGTCAAATGACCAAAATACCCTTTTTACCTGTACATAATAGATTACCATTTATTTAGTCAATTAAAATCATGTAAATTATGAATTATGCCATTTCCAATAATAACAATCAAGTAATTAAATTATTAGGTTAATAAATGGTATACATGCAAAATTGCCAAAATACCTCTGATGATATATACTGATTATTCATTTAGTTAATTATGGTAGAATTTAGAAACTTTAATAATATTTGCCATTATTATTGTTGTATGTTATTTATTTCATTAAATTAATAAGCCTGACTAGGTAGATGACACTTTAAAACACTAGACCTAGAGGGAACTAAAAGTAGTGCAGTGATCCATATTTTAGACCCCGACTGCTGTATCAGCTTGATTAAGTTATGGCACCGAAGGTGCAAATAACAAGATGTAGTATGTTTAATAGACTAGTACAGTAGCCCTCCAGGACCTTGGCCTCTACACTGACCTTTTTTAAAGGTCAGTGATGTCATTACTAGGTTTGCCTAGCAGACTAGTCTATCTAATAGACTAGTGTAGTGGCCCTCCGGGACCTATGTCACTGCACCGGCAAAATGAGGTGAATGGCATCAAGTGTGCAAAGGCACATGAGTGTATATCTAATAGACCAGTATAATGGCCCTAATGTAGACCTAAGCAGCTATACCAACCCTACTTGAAATTTAGATATTGTAGCAGTTGCTCAAATCCCTAAGTACCGATCAACCTATCTAGTGCATGTCTAACTAATGGGCCATATGGTTCAATTTATGTTTATTTCTTTACTAATTAACTTCTTATAACATTATAGAATGAAAAACAGACAAAAATTAATTTTATAACATCGTTTAATTCTAGCCCGGTATAGTATGACCATAATTAGGCTATACCGAGTAAATTCCTAACATTATTTTAAGTCCTATAATTGACCAATATTTAAGGTATATTATGCTTGATTTTAGTACACCATCATTTTTCATGTTATTGCCATTTACTATCAAGTGGCATTTTTGGTTCAGGTAATGGTCAAAATTAGACAGTTATTGGTCATTTCATTACTTTTCGATAGCCAATTCTATGTTCATTCTTAACATTTTTCAGTGCAGTTTTCACCAATCAATTCATATTGTCTATTAGCCTAAAGCCATCCCTTTACTAGGTAGTTCTCTTACCTTGCTAAGGAGAAACACTTAAAACCTTTAACACCTAAATTTCCAACCTTCTATGGTAGTTTCTCCTCCCTTTTTTAAGCCTTTTATCTTTCAGTTTCCCTCAAAAACTATTCACACACATACTTTTAGATGTTAGGCATCCCAATCCACTATTAATAGCCCAAAAGGACCATGAAAAATCAAGAGAAAGGCTATGTAGAGATGTCCTTTTCTATAAATTCTTTTGGACTGTTCTTGACTAGTAAACTTTGATTATTTTTAATTAATTGTAAAGATGTCCTTTCTTGAAATTCTTTATCCCTTATAACCATAACACATAAGAAGAATTTTAGGTGATGAGATTTTGCAGCATTGATTTAAGGATGATGGTGAAAATGGCCATTTACTTGTTGTGTGGTGTTAGTTCTTGGTAGCAAAAAAGAGAAAATTTTAATTTTTATATGAGTGGATTTGCCACTTGTCAAGGCCATTTGGACATTTAGCATGGCCCTTAGGCAAGTTGGTATGGTACGAATGGGTCCCACAACCTCCTGAACTATCTTAAAATGGCTCAATTTTTGGTAGAACTTCAAAAATTCACCATAATTCACATGACCTTAAAAAATTATGCCGTTTATTTTAAAATTTCTATTTTTATCCTCTCTATAGGCTCATAAATTTATGAGGCCAAATTCCATTAATAAGGTAGTTTTTAGATTGCCTTTATTTACGTGACAACCTAAAATATTACGAGAATTTGCAAACAACCTCAAAATTCAAAAATTCTTTCGCTAATAGACTTAGTGGAATTTTTGAGCTTCAATGTATGATATTTTTGGGTCTGTTTAGGCACATCCCGGATCATTCTCGGCCTGACTCAGTTTTATTACATAGACCAATAGCTTACAGCCCAAAATGTATTATTAGTTTTGCTAAATTTTGAAATTTTGCCTTTTTCATCCATTTTAAGCCCCTTGAAGTTTCATGACCAATGCCGTTGCCTCGATTCTTAGGCAAGTGATCTGACACCTCAAGCACACTTCTTAGACCTAGTTGCACAATTTATCAAGCCTTAATGCACGGACATTATGTAAGCCATATTGTTTAAAATTGCTATTTTGCCTTTTTTTTTTTTGCACGTAACATATGGTCAAGTGTATAATACTTCCATGCATATATTTTATCATCATTTCTCAAAATTTTTTCACTTATTTAGTATGATACACCTCACCTAACATGATAACTAGATCCAAATAAGTGATGGCACATTGTGATAGCTCTTACTTGAACCATTGCCAGCCCAAATAAAAGATGACACATTAACTTATTTTACCATCATTAATCTATTTTCCTGTCACGAGCTTACATCATGAGCATCGGGGGCCTATGAGTGGCTTGAAGACTAATATTGTCAAATTGCTATTATTTTATTTGGTGCCGATAGTGTAATGGTTTTTTGGTGACATATCCCAAAATAAACTTATGAAAACAATACCTCTATAAAAATTTCCAATACTCAAACTCAAGCTCCTGGGTTATTCTAACCCTCTAACATCATCAGTCAGCATACATCATTATTAGTCACATCTTAATTACAATAAGTATTACAATTTGATTTTCATTCTATAATAAACATACATAATATGATAAAAATGTACTACTAAATTGTCCATTAATTTACATGAACATAATACTAAGGTAAGCTATATATACATACTAGTGTACTGAACCTACTCCTTATAGCTATACATATGAGTGCCACCAACTAATAGTACATCACATAAAAAGGAAAACTATTATATCAAGTTGAGGCTATTTAAGAAAACACAATTTATCTACAATGCTAAAATTATCTACAATCGATGCATCAAGAAAACACAATACATTAAGCAATATGCTTAGTGGTATATTTGATAAAACATGTGCACACTAGTTTATGCATTTATGACCATTTATGCATTTAAGCTCTCATTTATGTTCCAATCTTTTAGCTTTACTTTTACCTATATCATCTCTAATTAGTTTGTTATAGTTACCATTTCATAATAAATTATTGCAGTTTGGTTCAATTCTTTCTTAGGTGTCTATTTACCCTTATTAGCTTACATGTTCTTTAGTCTTACTAGGTTATGACATTTATGACCAATTATTGCTATATTATTAACCAATTTTATACCTTTATGTCATGTTCATGATTTTCATGTTTTAGCCCATATTTGAGAGACAAGTATCCAAATACTAGATATCAGGGTCAAATGTATAGTGGTCCACCTCTAAGACCTTCGTGTTATTGCATCAACTAGGTAACCATATATCAACATAGGGAGCTCTAATACAATTAAATAAATACTGCCCGTCGGTCTCAATCCTAATCATGATGGTCTAAATTTCTCACCACATAGGTCTTCTGACCACATACATCTCATGTCCTGACCATAAAGGTCTCAATACCATTATGAGAAATGGTAAGTTGTCCCTTAATTGATTAGTCAACCTATCCAGTGAACTATTTACCATATATGGGCCATTCCTAGGTTCATTCTCATTACTTGATGTTCACATTAATTATAATCACAATTTTGTTCACTTCATGGCATTTTATAAACATTGCATCATACATGTTCATTTATGAGTTACAAGATGCACATTTATCACTTTCATTCTTTGTTATCATGCCACTCACAAAAAGTTTGTATTACAAGTCCATTTCATGTCTCGTTATCTTTAACTACCCTTGCATTTTATTATACTCAGTTGATAGTTGCATACCAATTATAATTACCACTTCATGTCACACTTTAATTTTAATACATGTATATACCAATATACAAGTATAACATATACATTATTTGCATATTGCCTTTATTATTTCATGTCATGTTTCATATACATCCTGATACAACTCATGCTTATTCAATTTAGGCTATTATAGTCCAATGTACACCTATTATACAACAATTTTAGGAATTGCCATTATGTCCTTACATTTTCCATATTTGGTTCCCATTTTCAATTTTACATAATTTGTTCATTTTTTTTCCATTTTCTTTTCTATCAGTTCTATTATCCATCTCTTAAAACTAAAATAGCCTAGTGACCAATTTAGGGCTACACTAACCCTTAAATGTAACCAAACCCTAAAATACACCTATTGTGGAAATTATACATTTTAAGGAAATAGGCATATGTTTTATCAAATACACTTACAAAGATATGTTATATAATCTCGAGAACAATGCTACGGCCTCTCTTTACCTCAATTCTCATGCTCTTACTTGTTCTCTAAATTCAATAATATGTTAAAAATTAGAAAATTTCATAGAAAAATATATACATATCCAATTTCAAAACTAAAAGCATAAAATTTATCAAGAGCATGTCTAGTTACCTAGAAAAATACTCAATTTTCAAAACAGGGCCTGATTAAGTTTAGGGGTTCAAAACCCTAAACTTTCAAAGCTCTAATTTCTCCTTGAAATCTTTAATTTCACAAAACTAAGCTGAGAATTGAGATCTATATGTCCAGAATATCGATTTCCATATAAAATTTAGAGGTTTTCAATGTTTTTCGAGAGAAAAATTGAAGAAAAATAGAGAGAGAGAGAGAGGGAATAAATATAGCATCGGCTTTTAGGTGTATAAGGGTGGAAGATGAGTCTATTTTATTATTATGTATTTGAACACACCCAATCACATTTATATTAAGATGATGAATGGTCCTGATCGTGCCACATGGCGATTAGACGGCTCGGATTAATCTTATTTATGTTTTAATTTCAATAATGCAAAAAAATTCATAGATTTCTCTAAAAATCATGCTTTCAGTGCCAAAAATTAGTGATTTACTCAATCAAGGGACTCTTAAAATTTGAAGCCCAAATTCCAAGAGGAACTATGTTAACCATTCACTTGCGAAATTAAGAAATTCAGATTAAATATCAAATGACCTCAAAATTTCTAATTCCTTCCCCATTATATTATTTAGAATTTTTGACCTTTAAGGTATGCTGTTTTAAGGTCTATCTGGGTGCATCTTAGGCAATTCATTGCACAATGTGAACTAAGGTCACTATTTACTAATTATCAGCGTAAAATAATTTATTGGTTCTACTAAAAGTTTTATTTATTTCATTTTTATTATTATTTTGCCCATCAAAGTTTTATAACCAGTACTCCCTTTTGGCTTCCTCAATGTGACCTGATTACTCAAGAAACACTATTCATGCCCCTTGGAGGTACTATTCATGAAATCAAACTTCTCAAGTATTACAATTCTTCCACTCAAGAAATTTTGTCCTAGAAATTTACTTGGTGTTAATAACTATAGGTATTGCTCCCTAATTTACTATTCACTCTCCCACACTACCTCCTTTAACCTGTAGTGTTTCCATAACACTTTCACTAACGGTACTATCTTATTGCACAATTATATTACTTCTCAGGCTAAGATCTATAATGGTTCTTCCTTATATGATAAATATTGCTTCACCTGTATTTCTTATGTGGAAAGCACATGTTAAAGACCAAACCTATACTTTCTCAACATTGACACATGAAATATGTCATGGATCTATTATAACTTAGGAGGTAATACCAACTTGTAGGCTACTGGTCCAACCCATTCCATAAATTCATATGGTCCAATAAATCTAGGGCTTAACTTGCCTTTCTTTCCAAATCAGAGTATTTTTTCCTATGGTGATATTTCAGGAAGACTCTGTCTCTGATTTCATACTTAATAGGCTTTCTTTTTAAATTAGCATAAGATTTATGACTAATTGTTACTGCTTTTAGTCGGTCTCTAATAATCTTAACATTTTCATCTGCATCTTTGATTAAGTATGGTTCTATTAACTTGGTTTCTTCTAACTCTTTCTAGCATAGTGGTATATACATTTTATCCCATATAGTGATTTATAGGGTGGCTTGCCTAGTGGCTATTATTATATGGGAACTTTGCTAATGA